>JASAMZ010009878.1:0-41431 GCA_030248115.1 Linhomoeus sp. GSCO2_2
AGACGCGCGCAATTTTTGAATTTCTCTCTCTCAAAGCCTAAGGCTCACTCACCTCTCCCCTTCAAAGGCTAAAGACGCTCGCAATTTTTGGCGCAAATTTGAATTCAATACTCACCTCTCTCCTCTGGAAGGGCTCTCCTCCTCTGCTGGGCCAATCTCAGAGGAGCTGGAGCAGTGAGTGAGGGCGGCCACCCCGCCACCACGAAGCTATCGACGACGAAAAAATTTCAAAACCCAAGCCATATTTTGGAGCCAACCCAAGCCATAATTTCCATCTTTACCAGCCCAAACCACAAAGAGAGACTTTCTGACTTTTGCAGTTTACTAAAGAAAATTTGAAGAATGAGGTAGAAAGAGAAAACGCCTGCACACACACATTGTGAATATGCAAATTCGACGAGGAATAATTGGCGGATACAGGTAAAGGCGCAACACGCATTGAAGTGCGGGCAATTGCTGAAAGGCGCGCAACCGCGGAAAGCCGCTCTGCGGAAAGCCGCTCAAATTCAAACTGCGTTTAGGCGCGCAACCGCGGAAAGGCAAATTCAAACGCCCATTTCTCGTGACTCCCTTGACGGAATCGCAACAATTAGGGGTTCTTTGGAACCGTGAAAACGAGACGAAGGCGACGGCGGTGCTTGCCGACAAGTTTTCTTTTGCGGTTTAGGCGCCGCAGGGCCGCAAAGTCAGCGCAAAACGCTAAAGTCAGTGCTCTGAAAAACATTGAACTCCCCATACAAAAACAGTAAGCGAGGGTGGTGAAGCGACGCTCCACGGCACCAAGGTCAGCGCAAAACGCTGAAGTCAGTGCTCTGGCAGCATGAAATCGTTTTTAACGGGTGTTGTAGAGGGCAGATAGGCAAAAATATTTCTGTTTCGAACAGCGACACAGACGGAGATGACAGTGCAATCCAATTCTGCGACACAAACGGCGACGGCGAGAACGGCGGCACAGGCGGCGACGGCAGAAGCGATACGATGGCGGGGCAAACGGCGAACGACAGGAAGGGCGGAGGCGTTTCACCATCATACCCGGCACGACACGGGCAGTCCAAGTGAGGATCATCGATCCAGTCTGGCTGCGGCTGGCCTTCTTCCCGCGACACCTGGCGTAGAAGGCGTGGGCGGCGCTCTTCTCATGGACGACAAAGTAGTGCTGAATGAAGTCCAGGTCACAGTCCTCGCACCGCCAGCGCCCCTCGGCCGTCATGACCGGTTTCAGTTTGCCCTCCCACGAGTGACTTGGTCACGTAGTCGTAAGCTGGAACTTCTCCGTGCACACATTCCAGCAGCCGTCTTCGCCCACCTCCCGAGGCTTCATCTCGCGAGAAGGCAAAATTTTTTGGTTGTGCGGTGCCGGCGAAGGCTAGCAGGGTCACACACACCGCTCGTTTCTTTCGTCAGACCGTGTGCCCTTCTCCGCTTCGCCAAGTCTGTTTCTTCGGGTGCTTTTGCACCAGTGTTATGTTACGCGTCATCGGCGGCCCTATACGACGCGGCCTGTCGTATACCAGCCACTTACAAACCGCTAGCCTGTTTCAGCAACGCAGGACGCGGCTTGTAACTCAATCAGAACCCGTTGGGGCCTGGTGCCGAAATTAATTTCTGAAATGAGTAGGATTTAATTTCAAATTTGGCCAACTCAATAGATTTTAAGTCTGGCACCTTGCCAATTCCGCTTTATCACTGCCCCGACGATATTATTTTAATCCGGCCGCTTATATCGATCACAGCACGGTGATCTCTTCATCATCCATTCTGTCCGGCCGCCGGAAGTGAGCACAGGCTGATGTCTTTGAAGAACTTGTTCGAGTGAATAGCCGATCGAACCAATAGCGTCAACAGCGTGTCGGCCTTCCGTCAATACGCCAGCACATCCTCCATTGGGAAGCGCCCCTCGACGTAGCCAGCAAAGCGCCACATCACAATGAGCGATCGATCTTCCCGGACACGACTCTCGGCTTGAGACTGTCGTAGGTTCCAATAGGGTCTACGGCGTCAAGATACAAGTCGAATCGCAAGTATTGGCATAGCCTCGTCTGCCACTCTGCAAAATGCAAGGCAGAACAGCTCTTCCGGCGAAATGACGAACATGTTGACTGGTGATTGCTGTCGCTTCTGATATGTATGCATTTTCCGATCACCGATCAGATCGCTGCTACCCGCGCGAAGTTTGTTTCATGACGCCCAACGAAATCACTGGAATTATATAATTCTTCACCGTCGGCCACAAGAAGATTCCATCTGCGAACAGTCTATGAAGCAATCCGCCTTCATCAAGAACAGTATCACAATCACATCTTGACTTTCAGCCCCTGACGTCTTCGCAATCTCGAGAGGAGTCAATGGTCGTAAAAATATGGTCGTAAAAATGGTCGTAAAAAAATGGATGTAAAAATAAACTAGGGGCGCCAATAGGCGCATTGAAGTGAGAGGGGAGTAAAATGGTCGTAAAAATATGGTCGTAAAAAATGGTCGTAAAAAATGGTTCTTAAGCACTTGGTTGTACTACTAACGTATCAATACAGTAGTAAAATCAACGTATTGTCGGAATTAATACAATTGCTACTCCACGGGTAAGCCCATTGATGCACACAGTGGCCGCTGTTCTGCTAGTCGCTGCAATGGCTGTCGTCGTTGTGTCGGTCTCTTTTGTGGTCACCGTTGTGGTTATGGCCGTTGTGGTCGTCGTCGTGGTCGTCGTCGTCGCGCCCGTCGTCGTGGTGGTGGTGGCGCTTGTCGTTGGGGAAAGCCCTGATTCTTCGTACGCTTTCTTGGGATTCATGTCGTCGTCTACGAGGCTGTTGCAGAAGGGTTCGCTGCAGCAGCACAACCACAGCTGACTTCCTTCACCTTCGGCATCGCCTGGGAAGCAGAAGGGCGTCGTCCATCTTCTCTGTTGTTCGTCGCACTGCCGCTGCCAGCCTTGTAGCGACGTCGAGTTCTCGGGGTAGTCGTGCAGCTTCAGAGAGTCGGAGTCATGCGGATCGTAACTGTTGACGCACCAACTCCAATTCTCGCGCAGCAGCAGCGGAATCATGTTGGGCGACAGGACGCAGCCCATCGTGTAGTATGTCCCCAGGGTGCCGAGCTGGACCTCCCCACGGCTTTCGTGCAAGCGAAGCGTCGCTTGTTTGGCCGCGTTCCAATGACCCGACATGTTGTTGCAGTAGTTTGTGTGGCAGGAGCAGACGAGCGTGGTCGCAAGCGAGCCTCTAGGAGATAAGCGGCCGCTGACGCCGAACGAGCAGGACGTCTTTGCGGGACCGTCGCCGTCGTCTCCACGCGTCCAGAAGGCGTCCATCGAAGTCGTCGATGCGCCCCCTTCTAGCACGAAGGTGCTGCGACAGGTTTTCGCCTCCTTCGTCCCCTTAACGGCTGGTAGCTTGAACCAGTCGGTGGTGGCGATGGCGCTGCAAAGTCATTCGGTCGATCAGCGATTTCAGGTTTCCAAGGCTACATATGCGATGAGCACCGGAAATTGAACGGGCCGGCGTCGTAGCAGTGTAGCGCCGAGACGCAGCGAGCGCAGGTCAGAAGCAGCAGCAGTCTCAGAAGCAACGGCGTCGGCTGCGGGGATCTCTTGTCCATCTTCTCTCTTCTCTTAATCTTCACGTTCTTCAAGTCACCGCTTTCTTGACTTGTGCCTTTATGTCTTTGCATTTATAGGACGACACTTAATGAGTGCACCCCTTTTACTGACTGCGTGCACCCCTTTTACTGACTGAGTGCATCGAACGTAAATCTGGCCGGCGTCTAGAATTGCTGACTGCGTGCACCCCACAAGATTACTGACTGCGTGCACCCCGTGAGCCTGGCCATCCGCCACCTTTGACACGGAACGAGTGCACAGAAGGGGCACAGCAGGCCTAAGCAGGGCAGGCGGCGAATTAGATGGAGGAGTGTTTATTCCACTTACAGTTTGCACTAAAACTCGGTCGACGTCGCGCCTGGCGGGTCTCAACTGAGGCTTAGCGCGACCACCAACTTCAGGGCGCGCTCCGCGCGCCCTGAAGTCGGTCACCGGTCGCGTTAAGCCTAAGTTTCGACCCGCCAGGCTGCGACGCCGACTGACTCTTGTGCACTGTGGGCGCAGGGCGAGCCTAAGCATAGCCTGAATTCAAACGAGAATCCTGCTTAAAGTTTATAGAGCGTCCGTCACACGAGTGCCGACGAGTGGGGTGCACTCAGTCAGTAATTTCGTGGGGTGCACGCAGTCAGTAATTCTGGACGCCAGCCAGATTTACGTTGGGTGCACTCAGTCAGTAAAAGGGGTGCACGCAGTCAGTAAAAGGAGTGCACTCATTCAGATTTTACCGCATTATATGTGAAACGAATAGAGCACAGCACGATGCCTTGCCTCAATGTGTGAACTGCAAGTGGATTTCAAGTCTGCTAACATTGCATGGTACGATAAATGACCCGTTGATGGAGCGTGCGTGGCCAGGCATCGAATAGAACGAATATCGAAAGTTCACAGAGCTTCACAATGGTCAATCCAAGATTCTTCAAGCAAACGCTAAAGTGAAGTGAACGAGACGTTGAATCAAGACGGGTCACATCAAACTGGTGATCACAGCAAGTAGACGAGAGCGCGAACAATCTTTCTCTATCATGAGTTTCTTTCCCAGGTGCTACTTCTTCTGTTTCCTCGCGCCAGTAGCGAATGGGGTGAAGTCGTAGGTCTCTTCCGAGAGTGGTTCCACCTCCTCCTTCTCCGACAGAGACAATTCTTTTGGAGCGCCAGCCAGTAGCACTTCATCCAACTTCTCTCCATCATCGCCTTCTTTCTTGCGCCTTCCGCCCTTCTTCTTAGCGGCTTTCTTATTCTTCTTCCTTCGACGGCGAACGAAGAGAACCAAAAGGACGCCAATGATCAGCAGGAGCAGAACTGCAACTGCGATGGCGATGATGTATGGGAACCAGTTGAAACCGCCGTCACTCGCTACGGGGTTTTCTTTGGCGCCTGTCGTTCCTGGAACGATATTGCCACTTCAACGCGGATGACGCATGTTTCATGCTCGCCAAACTCATTCACGCGAAAAAAAACAACTTCCTTACCATCAGTTGACGCCGCCATCGCCGTCGATTTCTCGTCGTCGGCGTCTGTTGTCGTTGGGCCGGCACTCGTGGTTATCGATGCCGCGAACGACGTCGTCGAGGTGTTTACGCCTCTTTTGGAAGTCGCATTCGTGGTTGCCGCCGCCGTCGCCGTCGTCGTCGTCGTCGCCTCGGCAGCGGTCGTGGTGCTTGCTTTTGAACGAGTCGTCGTTTCTTCAAATTCCATCTTCGGATTCATTCTGGTGTTATTGAGGCTGTTGCAGAAGGGGACGTTGCAGCAGCACAGCCACAGCTCACTTCCTTCTTCTTCTTTACTTTTGAAGCAGAAGCGCGTCTCGCCTGGCTTCCGTCGCTCTTCGCACTGCTCCTTCCAGCGCTGGAGTGGTCCCGAGTCGGCGGGGTAGTCGTGCAGCTTCAGACTCTCCGGGTTATTCGGGTAGTAGCTGTTGACGCACCAGCTCGGCTGCTCGTCGACCACCAGCGGAACCATATTTGGCGAGAGGACGCAGCCGTTGAACCGCTTTTTTCCGTCACCATCTCCGAGAAGCCCTTTGTTCTTGTGCAGAACCTGGGCCGCCATGACTGCCGCATTCGAGTGGCCGGTCAGGTTGTTGCAATAGTCGCCCTCGCAGAAGCAGGTGAACTTGTCGTCGTTTGGCGTGAAACTGCAGGTGCCAGCGACTCCGACTGCACCTCCATTGGTCTCAATTTCGGCGCCGCTTGAGGAATTTAGGACAACGGCGCTTGAGCAGATCTTGACAGCTTCGGCATATACGACAGCATGGGACGGGACGCAATCAGCCCAAGGAATTTTGGCGAAGTCGCTGTAAAGAGGAGAAAGTTTCTATTGCATCCAATACTGCTAAGTGCGCAATACACGAAATGGCGCACTTGAAATATTGACTCTCGACGACGCAGTCATAATCAGCAGCACCAACGGCCGTCGCCAGCAGAAGGAGCGCCAGAAACGTTGCCGTCATTATTCTATATCTTCTTCCTTCTTCTCTCGCCAATGTATTTTGTCTTTCACTACCATTGGCCAGACAATGGAGTAGTGTTCCAAATATGATTTGGCTTCTTTGTGCTAGTCACTTGACTCATTAGACCCGGAAAGCGCTTACATTCTTGGTGGTAACGTTCTTGGTAACCGAAGACACACAGGGTGGCTCATCGACTCGTCCAGCATTGTGGTAGTGTCCAGCAAGGCCACTAACCGTAGTGCAACAACGAGGCACCACCTATAGTTTTGTTGTTCGAGCTGTCAAGCTGTCCGTCACCACGAAATGCGCAGTACCTACATACGTTTCAATCAGTGTGTTTCAGCTGAAAGCTGACAGCTCGGAGCTCGTCCTCTTTCTCTTCGTCGTCGTCGTCTGCAGGCGGCGGCTTCATCAGCTCGCTTCACTTCGGCAGTTTGTCGTCGAGCGCTTCCAGTTCGTACTCGGTGAACCACTTCTCCATCAGAATCCGAATGCCCATCATGACGATTAGCTGAAGATAGAAGTGGAGCGCAGATGTAGATGCACCAAGACGCCAAGTAACACAGAGGTACAACGTGATGTCTCGTAGCATTCTACAGGTTATCCTTCCGTACCTCTGTGTTACCACGTGACTCAGGTCTACGGACGTTCCACGCGTTTAAGCGCATGTCTACCCATAGAACGCATCCTTCTCATCAATGAATGAGAAGACATCTGACCATGATTGGAAGACAGAGGTAGAGTACGATAGCTCGTAACCGGCTACGAGCCATCCTTCAGTACCTCTGTGTTACCACGTGACTCAGAACTACTAACGCTTCACGCGTTTTACCACTGCGCGTGTCCATAGCTTCAGTATGGGTGTGTTGCTCCTTCTGGACACTTCACTGGCGAGAAGTGTTTCCTGCACATTCCGCCATCCAAGCGTTCGCCAAACTCAAACTCAGACCATGGAAATCTTCTTGATGTACTTGACGACGAAGAGGAGGACGAGGCCGACGATCTGGAAGACTGTGAAGATGTGGACGCGCTTGAGGTGGACGGCCCTCAGCCAGTGGTAGTCGGGTTGGTGCTTCATGGGCATGAAGAGGATCAGAATGCGACTGACGAACTGCTGGCCCATCAGAGTCACTATGCCCATGTAGAGGAAGATTCCCAGCAGCACTGGCAGAGGAACCAACTGAAGGGGGAAGACAGACGACTGACATCTGGGCTGCGGTGCGTCTGCGTCACAGAGAATACTAAATCTCCTCACCTTCAGCACTGGCGTCAGGAATACTGCCAGCCCGATGAAAATGTGAGCCACCAGAGCCGTCACCCTCTGTTCCCTGAAGACGACGGGACGGCGTTCAAGCAAATTGCGTGATGCAGTTTTTGGAAACCAATCTAAATGGCGCACCTGACGCCCAGGAATGTGGGTCTCTCTCCGGGCGCCGCCGTGGCCGACATTCTTTTGAGACTCTCCATATGCATGATGCTGATGACGGTGGCTGCCACGTAGAAGGGAATGCCAGTCGCCGCGCAGATCAGCATCAGGGAGGAAATGACAACCAAGTCCAAGTGGTAGCCGTGACCTTTCTGAAACCCCGCGAATGATACTGAATCTCTGAAGAAGTTCCCAGATGTCATATGTGTCACTTGCCGACCTCAAGTCTGTTGTCCTTGCGATTGATGATGACGGCCGTGATCTGCTGATCCATGAAGACGAGGATGGTGAAGAAGACCGCAGGAAGGAAGGCCAAAATCGCCAGCCACCACTCCACTTGCGTTGGGTCGACGAGCCAGCTGCGCTCCTTCGTGGGCTGAAAGCTTCCCGCGGCTCTACTTGGATCATAATCCACAATCTCAGATTCCACTATAGCAGTTGTCACCTTAAATTCTTGTGGAACTTTGAGGCCTGGCACGTCCAAGCCGACGAAGAAGTTGACGGCCGTCATGGTGAAGATGGCCAGGAAGACGTTGAAGTCGGCGACCACGTTGCGCATCTGAGACGCGGAAGCTTTCGAATAACTGAGCGACGATGAATGAATGACAATGAAATCCGAGATGCCAATTCAAGGATGCGTCCATGACGAGCGCAGCGCTCTGCATTAGCGCATCGGCTCACCCAGCTGGGGAAGAAGGAGGAGTGGCGCAGCATCTTCAGGGAGATGGCGATGGCGAAGGTGGCGGCAAAGAGGACAATGGAGAACATAAAGACGTCGGGATGGAAGTGGCACTGGGTGCCCGAAGCAGTCCCATTGAACAGTTTTGCGCAGGCTGAAAATGGTTCTTGCATACAAATCCAAGGCAGAAACGATTGAAGCTGGCGTCCTGTCCCACCCTCGAGCGTGTTGTTGGGATTCGCGTAGAGCGACGGCACTAATAACTGGCCTGTGCTGCAGACGCAGGGGTCGTGCAGTGCCCCCTGAATAGGGGTGCATTGATCTGCGTTCAATTATGTACTTCAATGCTTCCAATTCAACCTTCTAACCACAGGATCGGTGAACACTGGGTAATGATGGGTGATCTCGAAGAGTTCCTGGAAGGCCTGTATGATGAAGATGGCGGCGATGAGTGTGGCGAAGGCCTCCTCTGTGAATCTGGTGATGAAGCCGACCAGCGCCGAGGCGTCCGTCGCCACCAACACCATCAGCAGCACCGCCGTCCACACGCCCACCCAGAAGCGCGCAGGCAGGTAGTCCCAGTGGTTCATCCTTGGAGATGGAAGTGCATAGACTTGTACATTGCATTACAAAACGTCTGAGTTTGGGGACACTTGCTCTCACGTGCAGAAGTTGTAGAGGATGTATTCGAAGATGAGTGTGGGCCCTGTGGCTGAGAGAACCGTCAGTGGCTGCCCTGCGAAGAGCGCGTAGATGACGCCGCAGATCCCGCCAGAGAGGAGGTTCTCCACTGCTCCCTGCAACGTGACAGTAACTGGTTCCATCTGCGTCAACCCCTCTTGCCTATTATTAGCTGCAGTACCATGTTCTCCTTGAGCATATTCTGCATGACGCCTCCGAAGGTGATGATCTTGGCGATGTTGGCGAAGAAGAGAAGGATGGCGGCCGCCAGCGTCTGCGTGAAGCGACCCGTGACCGAATCCGTGAAGTCCGAGATGTACCATGGCAGCTTGCGGTTGAGGTCGTTGATCAGACCGCCGAACATCACGCCGCTCCGTCGGAGGTCAGAGAATTCGCCGCCTGGTTCATCCTCCTCCACCATGGGGTCGTTATAGTGGGCCTGGTCGCCTAGCTTCCTATTCACCTGCAAGCAGCAAGTGAACAGTATACTTTGTGCTATGCATAAATCATTGGGGTTTTCCCAAAGCACAAAGTCTACAGACTCGAAAAGCCCCAGTGCCTACCTTTCTTGAATGGACTTCAGTGGCAATCGCGAGTCGGTTTTTCACGGCGATGGTCTCTCTGCAAGGCGTGCCGTTGAAAGACATCAGCTGTCTGATCTGCGGCAAGGGTGATCGCGAAGACTATCTCATGCTGTGCGACCGTTGCGACAGAGGGTGAGCGCTGCTGTATTCTCTATTGTTGTCCGTCCGTTGGTCGAACAGGCTGGTTGCGTCTTTGCTTAGCTGCCACAACAACTGCCTGGACCCGTCGCTGACCGAGCTGCCGAACATCGAAGAAGATTGGCTCTGTCCGTTGTGCGTGGAGGAAGACGAGCAGCGCGCTCGCCGACTCCATCAGCTGAAGCAGACGCTTCCCAACTGGAAGTACGACGCCGACTCGGGAAGCTACAGGAGATGGGAGGCCAGTGTGACGCAGAATGAAGAAGGGGACGTCGTGGCCGATCTTGTTGTGGAGACGGTAAATTTCTGTGGTCAAGAACAGGCGCCTGCACTGCAAATTATGGGGGATGCGGGCGTTGCTCAATATAATCTCATGTCAACGTGAGAGTTTCATTGGCAGAGTCAGGCAGGTATTCTTCTGGATTTCGCCCATTCTGAAAGTGTTCCCGTCGAGTACTGCTTGAGATACGCCCTTGTTGAGGTCGAAGTGATTCGCCTACCCTCCTCGAGTGTCGACCGTCCGTTGAAGCAGAAAGGGGGCGAGGGCGGCGCGCCTCCCGAGAAGAAGATGCAGAGGAAAGAGAAAGGTAGCAGCTGTGCTGCTCCATATTCTGACAGTTGTAACAGTTTCTCTCGAGTCGTTCGTTTGTGCCGTAGATTGCGCGAAGGGCCACCGCTGCCCAAAGTGCGCGAAGAACTACGCGACGGCGGCGCTTATGGACGCCCACTTCGATCGCTTCCACGCGGGCGAACGGCGCTTCAAGTACAGAGAAGACGGCTGCGACTACGCTGCCAATGAGAGCTCGACGCTGACGCGGCACATCAACGCCGTCCACCTGGGACTCCAACCGTTCCAGTGCGGCGTCTGCCAGAAGGCGTTCGACCAGCGCATCCACTTGCAGCGCCACCTGTTGATCCACAGCGGGGAGAAGCCCTTTGCCTGCCAGCTGTGCCAGCAGAGCTTCAACGACAAGAGCGCCATGCGAAGGCACGTCCGCGCCAAGCACCTACAAGAGAAGCCCTTCCTCTGCGACGTCTGCGCAAAGGCCTTCGGTCGAAACGCCCAACTGACCGACCACAAGCGAAGAGCCCACAGAAACGCCAAGCTATGATTTGCTAAAACCGCAGTAATGGTTGTAAGATTCCGTAGAAGGGAAGGGTAAGGCTGCCTGAAGTGGTGCCTCGAAATCGTGGCCGCACTCCGTGAATGTATGAGTAATCTTTATCATGCCGTACCATTTTGTGTCTCGTTCGAGAAAGGCCCCTTGCTTACGAAGCCATACTTGCGTACGTTACATTGCTGTCTTCCGGTGCGTCGTCCGTTTGCGTACATACTTCCGTGTGCTTAGATGCATCAAGTCAGCAGCTTCGTGTTCCGTCGCGCCATTGCTTTTGCTGTGCTGTCGCCTCATTGCCACTCCTGTCATCGTTGGCGCTTCATTGTTGGTGCGCTCGTGATTTCTCCTGCGCCATTGCCAAGTATGTGTAAACGCTATAAGTTAGTGTGTTAGATCTGTACGTTCGTGTAATGGCGTCTATCTTAATCGTATAGTCTGTAGAATCGTCGTCGTCGTGCATCCAAATAGAAAGCGACGTCTTTCGTTCGGTCGGCGAATGAGCAGTCATATTCTGACAAGACTAGAGTACCAACAGGAAATCACGACGTGTACATACATATGTGTACATATATCGCAGGGGTCGGCGACCTACAAACGATGACTCGCTTCCTCCTAAGCTTTCGTGCCTTCTTCTTTTCCGTCCAGCGTCGTCGCCGTCAGATTCGTAGCTCCCAGAAGGAAGTCGTCTTCTCCCACTGTGGCGGCGAAGACCGAACGACCGACCGCCGCCGACTGAATTAGGAAGGGATTAGTTGCAAGCTGTGTACGGACATACCGCCTAAAGTTGCCATTCATCCAATGGCATACAGTACCCGAGTCGTGGATGTGGCAGCCCAGGTGGCGTCGTCCACTTCGCCCGTCTCCGCGCTGTCTGTCATAGGCGTGGTGTTGGTCTTGACGCTCTCCGTTTCCGACGGCGCGACACCTTCTTCATCAGCGAAGAAGCCATATTCTTCGGGCGCTCTCTCCGCCGGCCACTTTCCGCCTTTCACTTTGACAGCGTCAGGCGTCGGCCGCCAACTGTCGTCCGTCTCTGTTCCGGTGCAGTTGACGAAGATGGCGCCGCTGTCTTCGGTGTCGATGAGCGGGTTCTCCGACTCGAGCAGACTCTTCTTCTCCGAACTGCGGCCGACGCGCGTCTTCTCCGAGTGAGAGAGGACGCTTCGGAGGCTCTCCTGCAGCGAGGCCATCTGCTTCTTGAACTTCTCCTCCTCCTTCGACTTGACGTGGCGCAGGACGACGACGGCGACGAAGAGGAGGACGCAGAGGAAGAAGGCGACAGACAGACAGAGCGACGCCCACCCAACTTCTAGCAGCCACTTTTGGCGAAGCTTCGATTCCAAAACGGCGACGCAACTGGTGGTGGTGCCGCTCGACGGAGTAGAAGGTCGATACGTCTCTTCTGCGGCCGATGTGGTTTCGCTGGGTCGGACAGTCGTCTTCGTAGCTGTTGTAGCACCGGTTGTCGTTTCCTTTCTAGTGGAACTTGTTGTCGGCGGTGTGGTACTGGATGGGTGCTGCGTCGACTTCCTCTTGCTTGTGGTCGATGCGACGGTTGTTGTCGTCGTCGTCGTTGTCGCCATCGTCGTCGTCGTCGTCGTCGTCGTCGTCATACAGGGTTTTTTTTTTAATTGGCCAAATGGGAAACCCGAATATCTTCTGCTGTGGTGAAGCACTTCGAACGAAACTTGCACACAATGTAGTCAACATATGTCCATGATATGTGTTATGTTGAGGTGTCAATTCATCTTTGTGGCCGCAAGTTACAAGGCGTCAAAGATGTAACTAGAAATTTGAGGTTGCACACGATCAAATTACGCAGAACTCGCACGTTTCTCAGCCAATTTTGATGGGGCTACATTCATTAGATTGAGAAGATTACAAGCTTTCATATGTTCCAAGAACGAGTTGCGTAAGTCCCACATGGCATTAGTTACGATATGTCAAAGTTGAGATCACCAGCCACAAGGCGTCATTCTTGGCCACCTAGGCCTCCTCGCGCAACTCCGGTACTTTGGAGCCAACTTTCAGGCGTTGTATCTTAAACACGGTACATCGCACAGGGTTGATTCATCAAGCATATGAAAGGTTGTTATATTTCAAATCTAATACACTTAGTCTCACTCCATTGTGACGCAAATCGAGCAAGTTAGGAAAGTTTAAAGCCATACCAGTTTGCGCAGAATCTCAAATTTTTGGGACTCAACTTTGTGGTACTCTAACTTGAGCTTGCGATAGCAAAGAGCTGTATAAAAGCAACACATATCATGGGCATATGTCGACTCTATTGTGTGAAAGTTTCGTTCGAATTGCTTCACCACAGCAGAAGATATTCGGGTTTCCCATTTGGCCAATTAAAAAAAAACCCTGTAGTAGTAAGAGTCGTAGAGGTCGTCGTCGTTGTCGCCGTCGTCGGTGTCGTAGTTGTACTGGCGATTGTTGTCGTCGATGTAGTATGCGCGGCTCCTTCGTACGCCTTTCGCGGGTCCATTCTGGCGTCTTCGAGACTGTTGCAGAACGGACTCTTGCAACAGCACAGCCACAGCTCTTCCTTCTTCCCGATCTCAGCTTTGCGATGGAAGCAGAACGGCTCGCCGTCTTCATAGTCCTTCGAGCTTTCCTCGCACAGACCTTGCCACTTGGCCAATCGCTTCGAATCTTGTGGATAGTCGAACAGCTTCTGAGACTGCGCTTCTGACTGCGAATCGTAGCTGTTGACGCACCACGGCTGCTCGTCGAGTAGCAGCGGCACCTTGTTGGGCGACAGGACGCAGCCGTTGTACCAATACGTTTTACTTTCTCGCGGATACGTCAGGCTCCCTTTCTCTTTGTGCAGCCAGCGCGCCGCTTGGACGGCCGCGTTGGACGACTCGTCTTCTGGGTCGTTGCAGAGGTCCGCCTGACAGAAGCACTTGAATGACTGCGTGCGGTACTTGCCACCTATTCCGGATCGGTAGACGTCCGGGACGCAGCCTTCGCCACTCGAAGTCTGAAGGACATCCAAACACAGGGAGCCTCTGTCGTCTTCGACTTTGCTGTTGCTGTGGCTGTTCTCCAACAGGAACACGGTTGCGCAGACGGTGCCGCGCCTCGTCTTCTTCGGGGTCGCCATGTCGCTCCAATCGGTCGAGGCGAATCGGCTGCAAGAAAATCGCATTATGTAAATCCGCTCGAGCCGACGTCAACAGTCGCTTCCACTTGTGCCTGAAATCGTGGCATCCCGTCGCGCTGTCGTCGTAGCACGCCACCTTCTGGAGGTCGTCGCAGAGGCACCTCCACGGCAGCGACAGCAGTAGCAGCAGCAGAAACGCCGCCGGCGACGACGACCACTGCGCGGCCATCTTCCTATTCTCGCCTTCTTGTCCCGAGATACTTTTCTTTCACAGTTAGCTACAGCTATACAACTGCCTGCCTACTCCTTCGCAAGCTGCCATAACTACTGTCATAGCTCGTCAGTTGTTCAGAATGTGTGGTTTCGTAGCGGCAGACGTGTCCTAGTGACGCGTAGATGTACCACACACACGCACGTTACAGTAGCTCCGGAATCGTCGCGTTGCTACATATCTACGCATCTTGTCATATTCACCATGTCGCTTGCGCTTGCGAGATGGGCACCTGGCTTCAGCGCTTCCAGCAGAAGAATCGATGTTTCTCGGTGAAAGTGGACACTGGGAAAGCGGCGGCGTCGATGGAAGAGATGAAGGAAGAAGCGGCGCGTTGGCTGGGCTTCTTCTGCATCGGCAACGACGGCAGCGGAGAGATCGACCGACGCACCTCCATCTTCCCCAGCGGTTCGCGCTTCCTCCCGGGCGACAAGGTCAGCCGCCACACTGAATCTCTCATTGAAGTTTCGTTAGCGCTGATCGACCATAGCTTCAATCGACGACTACCGTAGTATCTACCCATTGCGTCCTGCTATTTCTCTCGCAAGATTGCGTTTGTTTTGTTGTCGTGCGATTCGTTGCCGTAGCCGCAGCAGCAACGAAGTTTGCGCTCAGAGTGGCCGGAGGTCGTGGTTGAAGTCGCCATAGAAACGGCTGAAGTAGCACGACTACTATACGCTGGATGACACAAGTGCTCTGTGAGTAACAGCGTTGCCTTGTCCGCGTTCTTTCTACAGCATGTGTTTGCTTGTTCTTTGCTCTGGCGCGATAGCTCTGTCTAGAGGTCGATTGAGAGAGTGATCGAGATTCTTTGCGTCGTACTTGTCGAACGTTTTCGAAGGTCGCTTGCTCGCTCAACAATGAGTGCGGTTGGTTTCCAAATTCCAGTAGGTCAATCACGGCTGAATAACGGCAGGGCAGAGTAGGTAGTGCAATAATCACACCTAGTGCAGAGTAATATCTTCCGCGATATCATCGCTCTCAGACTGGTCCTTCTGAACTTGGGTTTCGTCGGCGGTTTCGGTAGTCACCGCTGCGCCCACTCCCACATCCAACTCCGAAACGGTCGCTTGGGCGATGCCCAGATTCGCCTGAATGGAAATCACTGTATAATGGACACAGCACAACTTGTTGTAATCGCGAACCTTTCCCACGAATGTGGACATCCAAAGTCTGTCCGTCGGCAACGATTCCTCCTCCTCCTCCTTTGTTGTCTCCTCGAGATCTTCCTCGGTGAATTTCGGTAGCGAAGGCGCTTCGGATTCCACAGCCACTTCTGTCGCGCTGCGGCTGGGGCGCTTGTGGACCTTCTTCTGTTCGTGTCGCCCTTTGACTTCGAGCGAATCGGATTCGTTGGCAATTTCCCGTTGTGGCGCTGGAACGATTTCTTCAGCTCCGTCTTCTGTGGTAGCCTTGCGCTCTCCCATTAGAGCCTTCCTTTTGTACCACGCTCTTTGGCGAGGAAGTTGCGGTTCTTGTCCTTTTGGTGCCGTCTTTGTTTCCCTGTCATCATCGGCTTTTGAATTTCCAGATGACGTTTCTTTCTGTCGGCGCCGCTTCTGTGCCGTGCGCCATCGGCAGACGACGAGGAAGAGGCCAGTGCACAAGAGCACCAGCAGCAGCAGACAACCCATCCCGATCAGCAGCGCCAGCAGCCAACTCGACTTGCCTTCTTTCTCTTCCTCCGCTTGCGTCGCCTTGGATCTTCTTCTTTCGGAAGATGTGCTACCATTGGCACCTCGGCTGGAGGTGGCTACCGCCTGAGTAGTGGCAGTGTCATCGGCTGCATCTTGACTGACACTTGTTGCTGCTGAAGTCGTCAACTCGTGTTGAACCGTTGAGTTAACTGTCATCGTGGTGCTTCCGTCGTCCTTCGCAGTTGTTGTCGTCAGTGGGAACGTCTTATTTGCAATCGTTGTCATGGTTGTGGCCGTCGTTGTGGTGGTCATTCTTGTGGTTGTCGTGGTGATCGTTGTAGTCTTCGTCGTCGTCGTCGTCGTCGTCGTCGTCGTCGTCGTCGTCGTCGTCGTCGCTCTGACGGCCATTGTTGTGGTCGTCCTCGTGGAAGTTGCAGTCGTCGTCATTGTGACGGTCGTTGCCGTGGTCGTGGCCGTCGGTGTGGTTGTTGTAGTCGTCGTCGTGTCGATCGTTGTTGTGGTCGTCGTGGTGGTCGTTGTAGTCGTGGTTGTTGCGGCGCTCGTTCGTGTTTCTGACGCTCTCTTGGGATCCATTCTGGTGTCATTGGGGCTGTTGCAGAATGGAGTGCTGCAGCAGCACAGCCACATCCCACTTGCGCCCTGCTCGTCACTCTCGATCTCGAAGCAACCACGGATCTTGTGTCGAGCTCGTCGGTCGCACTGCGCCTGCCACTGCTTCATCGACGGCGAATCGGCGTGGTAGCTGTGGAGTTTCAGAGGATCCGTCTCCTTCCTTGCGTCGTAGCTGTTGACACACCAACTCGGCTGCTCGTCGAGCACCAGCGGGATCATGTTGGGCGACAGGATGCAGCCCTTGTAGCTATGGGTTGCTCCCGATCCAAATATCACAACTCCTCTATGCTTGTGCAGATGGTTGGCGGCGCGGACGGCGGCGTTCCATTCGCCGGTCAGGCGGTTGCAGTAGTCCTGACTGCAGGAGCACTCGAACGGGTCTTGGCCGGACTTTCGTGGCAGGCCGCATCGATTGGACTGAGACCTCGTCAGAGCGCCTCGTATAAGGCTGAATTGCTGGCGCTTGTTTGCGGTTGCGCTGAAGCTACTGAAACACGCCTTTCCCTCCTTTGTCTTGTTCACTTCGTTCTTTTCCCACTCCGCTTGGGCGATTTCACTAAAAGGAGTTGCATTTACAGACTCTTGCCATCAACAACGACAACTGAGGCACCTGAAGCTGTAGTCTCTTGTGTAGCAGCGGTACTCTGCTGCGCCACGGCAGTAATAGCAGGCCGAGAGCAGCAGCAGAAGCGCCGACGTCGACTTCTTGGCCATCTTACTTACTTCCTTCTCTTCTCCTTGTCGTTATCGCCTCTGTTTTACTTCCTCATTTCAAAGACTTGGCCACTGCTGAGTGAGTGACGCGTAGTAATATGCAGGGTGCAGAAACATAACACTGCACGCACATATGTAACCACTTTGAGCGGCTGAATCAGCACTATGTAATTATTGTACTTACACGTATGATTGTAGTCAGCACTCCACTGTCAACTAACCAAGTCGTTGGATTCGTTAGAGCAAGAGATTAGGTAACCGAGCAATTCGAACTGTATGGTGTACATACTCGCGTGTGCTTCTGTCGGAAGGCTTTGGATTCCAACGGGCGCCCGGGCCCGTGGCCCGGCCCGGCCCGGCCCGGCCCGCGGGCCGGGCCGGGCGGGCCGGGACTCGAAAAATTTCGGGCCGGGCCGGGCCGGGCCCAGAAAAAAATTTTACGGGCCGGACCGGGCGGGCCGACCCACAAAACTGAAATCATATGGTACCAAGCTTTCTCTTGTACATATGCTAGACTAACTACGCGGAAACCCGCATAGATCAGGCGTCGGTGCACCGATTGCAGCGATTTTTGCACACGTCATGGCCCTATATATGTTGTAGCTTGTGCCAAAATTTCTCGAAGATCGTTCACGCGTAGCGCCTACGCGGTCACGCCGAAAGTGGCAAGCATTGAAGTCATCCATTCAGTACGTACTGGAACAGCTATTTAGAAGGTTGCGTAGGTCGCCGAGGATTTCTTTGAAGCAGCTCGTATGAAGCTGCCTTGCATTTCGTAGCTTCCATTCAAGTGGAAGGCACTGTAGCAAGCTGTTCCATTCTTCGTCTCGCTGGCGTCGTCCGGTTCCCACTTCGTTCGGGCTGATTCGCTGAAAGTGTTTAAGTCAAAGGTTCACGCGACTAACGGACTAACAGCAGTGGGAACTCAGGTAAACGCACCCGAAGTCATAGTCTCTGGTGTAGCACAACAGGTGGTCCGACGCTGCGCCGCGACTGTGGCAGGCCGAGAGCAGCGACAGCAGCAGCAGCAGAGGCGCCGGCGCCGACTTCTTATCCATCTTCTTCCTTCACTTCGCTTGTCTTCTTCAACTGTTGGCTGCTTCTTTTAGAGATGTTACTGTTCCTGTGCGGTTACGGTTGAAACACTATTCACACAAGTGAGGCTATTGCAGGAACGCAAATGGGCTGATGAACTAGTGTCTAGGTACTGTACATACCCCTAGATGACGGCAACATATACATGCGGAAACGCACAGCAAAGGTAGCCACAAGTCAACAAGGAAAGGTTGGTAATGTTACAGAATCGATTTTGTCGTTGTACCCAGGATGCATGCATTTGGTTTCAATGGCCAAAGCGGTTGCTCACAAAGAATGTGATTTAGTAGCCCACTGGTCACTGGAGTAACTGTAGATCTGTCCTGCGTTGTAAGTTGTCCTGTTCTGCTATAACAGCACGGCACGCTTGGATACGGTACCGTAAATTCTGCATTTGAATTTAGCAAATGATTTGAACGGACGAATCCACTAGAAGACTGGGTGTCGGTCATGGTTGTTTTCGCTATGAAGAACAACGTCCTTCTATGGACGTGCGAACCCCAAGCGGTGTTAAAATCACAGGTCAATCAATCTTCTGCTTCTGTTCAGCATTCTGCAGTGTGGGTTGTTGTCTCGCTTCCGTTCAAGTCTTCGGAGTCGTAGGAAGGCGTCGTCGCGTCTGTTGTCTCGCCACTTTTGGCGCCACCGCTGCAGTCGTCGACGACCGTCTGCCCGATCGTCCACTCGCTCAGCGGCGTCGCGCCGTCTACATTTGGTGATGCTGAGACTAAAGGATGAACTATAGAAGTTCGGCTCTCAAACAGCACCTGTATCGGTGGAGTTGAGGGGCGACAGATGGACGACCGGGGGCTGACCCAGGAGCTCTGGAGTAATGGCGTCCTCTCCCCAGAGAACTTCTGCTTTGTCCTCCACGAATTCCTCCAACGTCCTTCGCGCGTTCTCAATTCGCCTTCGCTCCCTTTCGCTTTGCCTTCGTTGCAGCAGCCGCTTCGCTTCAGCTTTCTTCTCTTTGCGCCTGCCGCCTCTCAGCGCCCAGAGCACTGCAATTCCACTGGCGAGAGCCCAGCAGCCACTGGCGACAACGGCCGTCCACAGCCAAAATGGGACGCCCGATTCCTTCTCTTCAGCCACGGGAGGACATCCGTCGGTAACTTCGATCATTTCGTCGAACGGTGTCGTCGTTGAGACATCAATCTTTGGTGGTTTCTCGCTTGTCGTTGGCACAGCTGACGTGACGGCAGATAGGTTAGATCCCAACTCTGTCCAAGTTGAGTTGGCTGACGCAGTCTCCTTCTCTCTGTTGGTCGTTGTTAATGCGGTCCTTCTTGTGGAGCCGCCATCGATAGCTGTAGCTGTGGTGGCCGCTGTCGTCGTCGTCGTAGGGGTGAATTTGGTGGTCGTTGTGGTGGTGGTGGTCGTTGTAACGGCGGTGGTTGTCGTGGAGGTGGTGGCAGTTGTAACTGTGGTAGTCGTCGTCGTCATCTTCGTCGTAGCCGCTTTCGCTTCCTCGTGTGCCTTCTTGGGATTCATTCTGGTGTCACTGAGACTGTTGCAGAAGGGCTCTCTGCAACAGCACAGCCACAGGCTTCTTTCGCCGTCGTAGTCACTCTTGAAGCAGGGCTTGTCTCTTCCTGGTCGGTCGCACTGCCACTGCCAATCTTGCAGCGACGTCGAGTTGGCTGGGTAGTCGTGCAGCTCCAGGACGCCCGTCTGCGGATCGTAGTTGTTGACGCACCACGGCTGCTGGTCGAGTAGTAGCGGTACCATGTTGGGTGAGAGGACGCAGCCGTTGAATGAACGACTTGTTCCAGTTTCGTTGTACCACAACACTCCCTTCGCTCTGTGCAGGCTGATGGCCGCCTGGATGGCCGCGTTGAAGCGTTCTTCTTCCACTGCGTTGCAGAAGTTCTTTCGGCAGCTGCAGAAGAAGGCGGCCACTCGAGAGCCGCCCAGGCTCTGGTAGAAGGGGTAGCATCCAAAGCCATACTGTAGCTCCCAGTGGGGGAGGAGACAGAGGCGGCCTCTAGCTTTGGGCATTGCTTCGGCATTCTCCAACAGGATGATGGACAAGCAGACTTCGCCCTTTCCCGTCGTTGTCGAGGAGACGGCGCCCCAATCTGCGAGGGCGAATTTGCTGAAAACAGAACTGCCCCTTTGCAACAGAACTGCGCGCTTCAATCACAATAGTATCGTACTTGAACTTGCGGCATCTCCCACGGTTGACGTTGACGCGGCACCGAACGTCTGAGGCGGCGCAGCGACAACTCCAAAGCAGCAGCAGAAGCGTCGCCGATTTTCCTCGCATCTTCGTTCTTCTTTCTTTTCTTCTAATGGAATAGTTTTGGATTTATTTGTCTCTCTTCTGCCTGCTGCAATGGTTTTAGGCGATCATACCTACAGTAGCCTAGAGCACCTTGCTTTAAAAGAAGCATAGCTAATTTCCTTCCAACCTGTTTATCCTAATCCAATGGGAGGAACGTTGTAATTGTTGCTCAAGCGTCACTTCAACTTAGGGTTCAGTGGTGCTAGTCAGTATTTTCAAACACCACTGTTCAAGGCAGGGGTATCTATAGCGGCAGTCATTCATGCCACAACCGACCATCCCGCGCTCTGCTCTCGACGCTCTGGCATCGACAATTTCACAATTACCGTCTATTGAATGCTTCGAGATCGCTTCACCGCTAACGATGTCCGTGATAACCGTCAACAAATGCGTATCCAAACCTGAAATTGGGTCAGATCTCTTCTCTAGGAACGATTTCTGAATTATGGCGGCAGTGTAAGTGAATGTACATGTGGCTATTTGAATCATCCGAGTCTCGCACGGATGTCGTCTGTGCCGGCTACTGACTGATACGGTACCGTATGTTTTTGAAATTTGAACGCCTTAGTTGAAGGATTTCAACTTTCGTTTAACGTTGTTGCGGCGCAGAGTGAATCAGTTGCCGGTTCTAAGAGTCTGTGAATGCAAGTGGCGTGCAATGACCTCTCCCAGTCCCAGCTCGGCATCGCCGCAGTCCGTTCATCGCTTCCTGAACCTGCAGCCGCACTTGAAGAGGGCGATTGTCGACCAGTTGAAGACGGCGAAGGCGAAGGTCGAGACGAATCTTCTCGTCCGACAATTCAGGAATGTGGAAAATCACCCCGAGTACGCTTTCTTTTGTAGCCCCGCTGATAGCTTCCGTTTTGAACGGTGACGGGAATCAGGAATAATGTTTTCAGATCGTGGGCTTCGAAAAGCACCGCTGACTGGCTGAGCATCCACGACGCTGGGGATGGAGAAAAGACCCTTCTGAGCTTTATTGGCGAGTGCTGGAAGCTGGCAGAGGAAGAAACGATTGGAATGCTGGGGCCGTATTCATAAAACTACTAAAACATGTTTTACCCTAAAACATGTGTTTAAAATCGGGCCTAACACAGGCCGCGGCCAAACACAGGATTCATAAAACCTAACACAAGACCGCTAGCACAAGAAATCCTAACACAAGCCACAGCTTGTGTTAGCGCCTGTGTTGGCCGTGTTAGTGAGCACAATATCAATACTATATATGCCCAATATCGAGAAATGTTGCAAAAGACAAACAAGACAACAAATATGGCTTAGTAGAAGTTCACGAACATTCGTTCATTAGCACAGACGAGTAACGCATTGAGTTTTAGAGCGACAAATATAGCCCCAACGAGGTTAAACTCAATGTTTTCAATAACAGTGCGAGTCTTTGAAAACATCTGTTGGAAATACTGACAATTTAGCCATTTAGATGCAACATAGGTACCTACATACGTTATCGCATAGGCGAATATAAAGCCTTGTGCCTAGAAAGCAGAATCCAGTGTATAAAGCAGTGCGATTGTTGTGAATCACTTTCTTCGAAAACTAAACAACCAAACAACAGAACTGAATGTAACCGTCTAACAACGTTCTACTACCGTACAAAACTCTTATGCTCCCCCAAAAGTACTGAGAGTTACAGTAGTAGTGTGGTAAAACGTGTTTTAGTTAGAACATGTTTTAGGAGTCTGTGTTAGCGCTGGTGAATCGTGTGTTAGAGCTTGTGTTACGGAAAACATGTTTTAGCGCGCTAACACAGGTTTTCCGTCTAAAACATGTTTTACAGTAACACAAGCTTTATGAATACGGCCCCTGGACGCGTTCAGAAGGCGCCTGCGACCCCGCAGCGTCTTCATCGGCTACAGTGGCCTGATGGAGGGGCACATCGGCAGCTTTCTCGCTTCGAACGAGATCCGCCCATTCGTAAAGGAACTAGAAAACCGTCTTTGCGTCCCTGATCGATTGTCGGCTGTCCCATTGTTAGCCGTCGCTGCTTCGCTGCGCTTTCTCACCTTGGAAGTCGGAACCCGTGGCGATTCTTCCCAGCAGCAGAGTCAGACGCCCAGTCGGCTGATCCACCTATGGCTGGCGCTGCGCCAGTGTCACCGACTGGAAAAGCTTGAGCTGAAGATTGCCACTGTAAGCAATACCGCTGAGTTTACACGAGCGCTCACCTCACTCCCCAGATTACGTCGATTCTTCGTTTACTCGTGCTTTGGAAACAATACTGTTGGCCTTTCTGAACCCCATCTGAAACACTTTATTAGCGGCTGTTCGAGTCTGCGTGCGCTTGAGTTGGAGAGCGCGCACCCAGCTTTCAACTTGGACAAACCCTGCTTCAACGGAGTTTCAAACGTCGCCATCCGACGGCTAGAAGGCCGATTCACTGTCAACGACAGCGGCTGTCCCATTGGACGTCTGCTACAGATCTGTCCGAATCTGGAATCGATCAGATTCGTCGATCCTTTGGCCAGCAGCATGGAAGACACTGTAGCCGAGATGGCGGCTTGGCTGCAGCGCTTCCAGAAGGAGGAGCGGCGCCTTTCCGTGGAACTGAAGACGGGGAAGGCTGTCAAGTCCAACGACGCGCTGAAGAAGGAGGCGTCGGGGTGGCTGGGCTGCTTCGACGTCGCCAACGTGAAGGCCGACCAGAGCAGCGCCATCTTCACCAGTGACTCAACTTTTTGCTTTGAGCGGCGGTTGGAATTGGAAAGCGTCAGTCGTCATGTGTTGCACTGCGGTAGCGCCACCCTGTCTCTCTCTCTGGTCTTCCATCGATAAGCCGTTTTGATTGCGACGCCGTGTGGAGTTCCATGTACCTGCTCTACGTTTGCGTTTCGCTTGAGGTGTTTGTCGTTTGAAAACTGCTTGCGCTCCTGCGCCGCTTTCCGGGTGCTTCGTTCACACAAGCATCACCTTCCCGTATTGATTGTCTTTTGTTCCGCTTGATTGTTTGATATTTGGTTTATCGGCGAGAAAGTGCTGCAGGAAGTAAACGATATCGTGGAAGTTGTCGCTCCACTGATCGAAGGAGATAAGCGAACTGCGAATCGGAATATCTTCGTGACTAATCGGACAAATGTGTGGAATCTGTCATTTTCTGATTTCACTGTTGTGCATTGCGATGCAGTGCAGATACTGTAACATTGTTGTAGCTTTGTTTCGTCGTAGATGATAACTGCGACAACTGAGTAAAGTCCATTCAAGAAAGGTAGGCACTGGGGGTTTTTCGAGTCTGTAGACTTTGTGCTATTCATAAATCATTGGGGTTTTCCCAAAGCACAAAGTCTACAGACTCGAAAAGCCCCAGTGCCTACCTTTCTTGAATGGACTTCAGTGGCAATCGCGAGTCGGTTTTTCACGGCGATGGTCTCTCTGCAAGGCGTGCCGTTGAAAGACATCAGCTGTCTGATCTGCGGCAAGGGTGATCGCGAAGACTATCTCATGCTGTGCGACCGTTGCGACAGAGGGTGAGCGCTGCTGTATTCTCTATTGTTGTCCGTCCGTTGGTCGAACAGGCTGGTTGCGTCTTTGCTTAGCTGCCACAACAACTGCCTGGACCCGTCGCTGACCGAGCTGCCGAACATCGAAGAAGATTGGCTCTGTCCGTTGTGCGTGGAGGAAGACGAGCAGCGCGCTCGCCGACTCCATCAGCTGAAGCAGACGCTTCCCAACTGGAAGTACGACGCCGACTCGGGAAGCTACAGGAGATGGGAGGCCAGTGTGACGCAGAATGAAGAAGGGGACGTCGTGGCCGATCTTGTTGTGGAGACGGTAAATTTCTGTGGTCAAGAACAGGCGCCTGCACTGCAAATTATGGGGGGTGCGGGCGTTGCTCAATATAATCTCATGTCAACGTGAGAGTTTCATTGGCAGAGTCAGGCAGGTATTCTTCTGGATTTCGCCCATTCTGAAAGTGTTCCCGTCGAGTACTGCTTGAGATACGCCCTTGTTGAGGTCGAAGTGATTCGCCTACCCTCCTCGAGTGTCGACCGTCCGTTGAAGCAGAAAGGGGGCGAGGGCGGCGCGCCTCCCGAGAAGAAGATGCAGAGGAAAGAGAAAGGTAGCAGCTGTGCTGCTCCATATTCTGACAGTTGTAACAGTTTCTCTCGAGTCATTCGTTTGTGCCGTAGATTGCGCGAAGGGCCACCGCTGCCCAAAGTGCGCGAAGAACTACGCGACGGCGGCGCTTATGGACGCCCACTTCGATCGCTTCCACGCGGGCGAACGGCGCTTCAAGTGCAGAGAAGACGGCTGCGACTACGCTGCCAAAGAGAGCTCGACGCTGACGCGGCACATCAACGCCGTCCACCTGGGACTGCGCCCGTTCCAGTGCGGCGTCTGCCAGAAGGCGTTCGACCAGCGCATCCACTTGCAGCGCCACCTGTTGATCCACAGCGGGGAGAAGCCCTTCGTCTGCCAGCTGTGCCAGCAGAGCTTCAACGACAATAGCGCCATGCGAAGGCACGTCCGCGCCAAGCACCTACAAGAAAAGCCCTTCCTCTGCGACGTCTGCGCAAAGGCCTTCGGTCGAAACGCCCAACTGACCGACCACAAACGAAGAGTCCACAAAAGCGCCAAGCAATGATTTGCTCAAGCCGCAGTTATTGTTGTAGGATTCCGTAGAAGGGAAGGGTAAGGCTGCCTGAAGTGGTGCCTCGAAATCGTGGCCGCACTCCGTGAATGTACGGGTAATCTTTGTCATGCCGTCGCATTTTGTGTCTCGTTCCAGAAAGGCCCCTTGCTTACGAAGCCATACTTGCGTACGTGACATTGCTGTCTTCCTGTGCGTCGTCCGTTTGCGTACATACTTCCGTGTGCTTAGATGCATCGAGTGAGCAGCTTCGTGTGCCGCCGCGCCATTGCTTTTGCTGTGCTGTCGTCTCATTACCACTCCTGTCATCGTTGGCGCTTCATTGTTGGTGTACTCGTGATTTATCCTGCGCCATTGCCAAGTTGGAATAAACGCTATAAGTTAGTGTGTTAGATCTATACGTTCGTGTAATGGCGTCTATCTAAATCGTATAGTCTGTAGAAATCGTCGTCGTCGTGCATCCAAATAGAAAGCGACGTCTTTCGTTCGGTCGGCGAATGAGCAGTCATATTCTGACAAGATTAGAGTACCAACAGGAAATCACGACGTATACATACATATGTGTATTGTGTACATATATCGCAGGGGTCGGCGACCTACAAACGATGACTCGCTTCCTCCTCCTATACTTTCGTGCCTTCTTCTGTTCCGTCCGGCGTCGTCGCCGTCAGATTCGTAGCTCCCAGAAGGAAGTCGTCTTCTCCCACTGTGGCGGCGAAGACCGAACGACCGGCCGCCGCCGACTGAATTGCGAGAACAATTGGTTACAAACTATGTGCCTGCGTGTACATACCCCGCAAGCTGCCATTCAACTGGTGACATACAGTACCTGAGTCGTCGAGGTGGCAGCCCAGGTGTCGTCATCCACTTCGCCCGTCTCCGCGCTGTCTGTCATAGGCGTGGTGTTGGTCTTGACGCTCTCCGTTTCCGACGGCGCTACGTCTTCGGCGGCGGCGAAGAAGCCATCTTCTTGGGCCGCTCTCTCCGCCGGCCACTTTCCGCCTTTCACTTTGATCGCGTCAGGCGTCGGCCGCCAACTGTCGTCCGTCTCTGTTCCGGTGTAGTTGACGAAGATGGCGCCGCTGTCTTCTGTGTCGACCAGCGGGTTCTCCGACTCGAGCAGACTCTTCTCCGAACTGCGGCCGGCGCGCGTCTTCTCCGAGTGAGAGAGGACGCTTCGGAGGCTCTCCTGCAGCGAGGCCATCTGCTTCTTGAACTTCTCCTCGTCCTTTGACTTGACGTAGCGGAGGACGACGACGGTGACGAAGAGGAGGACGCAGAGGAAGAAGGCGACCAACAGACAGAGCGACGCCAATCCGACTTCCAGCAGCCACTTGTGGCGAAGTTTCGATTCCAAAACGGCGACGCAACTGGTGGTGGTATTGCTCGACGGAGTAGAAGGTCGATTCGTCTCTTCTGCGGCCGATGTGGTTTCGCTGGGTCGGACAGTCGTCTTCGTAGCTGTCGTAGCACAGGTTGTCGTTTCCTTGCTAGTGGAACTTGCTGTCGGCAGTGTGGTACTGGATGGGTGCTGCGTCGACTTCGTCTTGCTTGTGGTCGATGCGACGGCTGTTGTCGTCGTCGTCGTTGTCGCCATCGTCGTCGTCGTCGTAGTCGCCGTAGCAGTAATAGTCGTAGCGGTCGTCGTCGTTGTCGCCGTCGTCGGCGTCGTGATAGTTGTTCTGGCGGTTGTTGTCGTCGATATAGTATGCGCGGCTCCTTCGTGCGCCTTTCGTGGGTCCATTCTGGCGTCTTCGAAGCTGTTGCAGAACGGAGTCTTGCAACAGCACAGCCACAGCTCTTCCTTCTTCCCGATCTCAGCTTTGCGCTGGAAGCAGAACGGCTCGCCGTCTTCATAGTCCTTCGAGCTTTCCTCGCACAGACCTTGCTACTTGGCCAGACGCTTTGAATCTTGTGGATAGTCGAACAGCTTCTGAGATGACGCTTCTGACTTTCCCGAATCATAGCTGTTGACGCACCACGGCTGCTCGTCGAGTAGCAGCGGCACCATGTTGGGCGACAGGACGCAGCCGCTGTACCAATACGTTTTGCTTTCTCGCGGATACGTCAGGCTCCCTTTCCCTTTGTGCAGCCAGCGCGCCGCTTGGACGGCCGCGTTGGACGACTCGTTTTCTGGGTCGTTGCAGAGGTTCTCCTGACAGAAGCACTTGAATGACTGCGTGCGATACTTGCCACCTATTCCGGATCGGTAGACGTCCGGGACGCAGCCTTCGCCACTCGAAGTCTGAAGGACATCCAAACACAGGGAACCTCTGTCGTCTTCGACTTTGCTGCTGCTGTGGCTGTTCTCCAACAGGAACACGGTTGCGCAGACGGTGCCGCTCCTCGTCTTCTTCGGGGTCGCCATGTCGCTCCAATCGGTCGAGGCGAATCGGCTGCAAGCAAATCGCATTATGTAAATCCGCTCGAGCCGACGTCAACAGTCGCTTCCACTTGCCTGAAATCGTGGCATCCCGTCGCGCTGTCGTCGTAGCACGACACCTTCTGGAGGTCGTCGCAGAGGCACCTCCACGGCAGCGACAGCAGTAGCAGCAGCAGAAACGCCGCCGGCGACGACGACCACTGCGCGGCCATCTTCCTATTCTCGCCTTCTTGTCTCGAGATACTTTTCTTTCACAGTTAGCTACAGCTATACAACTGCCTGCCTACTCCTTCGCAAGCTGCCATAGCTACTGCCATAGCTCGTCAGTTGTTCAGAATGTGTGGTTTCGTAGCGGCAGACGTGTCCTAGTGGCGCATAGATGTACCACACACACACACACGTTACAGTAGCTCCGGAATCGTCGCGTTGCTACATATCTACGCATCTTGTCATATTCACCATGTCGCTTGCACAGTAGGCAAGTTACTTACACTCTACTAAAACCTGCACAAAGTAGTCCTACTCCTTCTTGTCATCTACAGTGTCAATGATGGCCTTGCTCTCATTCGTCTTGGAAGAGCGCACACAAGAGCGTACCTACTTACTTCATGTGTGGTTAATGAATGCAGTCTACCCTAGCCAATAACCGCAATGGCGTAACACAGCATAAAGTGGCGGCGGTTGGCACTGTGCATGTCACTACAAGCGCCCTGCAGTAGAAGAGTCTCAGTCTGAGTCGTTGTTCTTTGGTGAGGTACCCCTCCATGATTGCTGTCACTGCCACCAGCGAGTTCAGAAGAAGTCAGATGTTCACGAACACGAAACTTCCTTCCATTTGCGCTCACCACCAGCGCTACCGTCGACTGAGCGAAAAGACAAAGACAAGAGCGAAACCGGCTAAGAATAAGGCGTCTAAAGGCGCAGCAGATCATCCGGAGTACATATCACCAATGTCGTTCTTGTTCTCGTTCTCTTCTTGGCCTTCGGTCGCTTCGGTGGTTTCTGCGGTCAGTTCCACGCCCACTCCCACTTCAAACTCGGAGACGGTCGCTCGGGCGATGCCCAAATTCGCCTGAACAAAACCGAGCGCACTCATTACTGCACCTGGGTACTTCATCAGAGCGTGATTTATGTGTAATCTACCTCTCCTATGCATTCGGTGAGCCATGGGTCATTCGGCGACATCTCCTCTTCCTCCTCCTGACTTGACGATTCCTCGTACTCGAGATCGTCACTCTCGTCGGTGCGCTGCGGCTGTGACGGCGTCTCCGATTTGAGCCAACCGACCCCTTCGCTGGCTTCCTTCTCCGGTAGCGCTTCTCCGAATGAGTCGGCTTCAGTCTTCTCGACTTCTTTGTCTGGCGTCGGCACAACTTCTTCAGCTCCGTCTTCAGTGGTTTCCTTGCGTGGTCCCATGGCAGCCTTCCTTTCGTGTGACAGTCTTCTTAGGGAGAGCTTCGTTTCCTCTTCTTGCTGTTCCGTATTCGTTCTTCGGCTTCTGCCTTTCGGCTGCGGTCGCTTCCGTCTCTTCTCAGCGCGCCAGCAACGGATCAGTAGGAAGCCGCCGACGCACAGCAGCACCAGCAGCAGACAGCCCAGCCCAATCAGCAGCACCAGCTGCCAGGTCGGCGTACCTTCCTCTTCTTTCTCAGCCTTCGGCGGAGCACTCTTTTGCACTTCCGAACTGTTCGCAGTGGTGGTTTCTCTTCTGGAGCTGACGCTGGAAGACGCTGTAGTGGCGATGTCGACGGCAACGCTCTTGTGGACAGTCGTCCCTGCTGATGTGGATCGGTTAGTGGCGGCTGCTGTGCCGTTGTCGCTCGCCGTCGAAGCTGCGACGGGCGACGTCGATTGCGTCACACGATCGACGGTTTCGATCGGTCTGCTGTTTTCGGTCGTTTCGACAGACGGTGTCGTCGTTGAGACGACAATCTTTGGTGGCTTCTCGCTTGTCGTTGGCACAGCTGACGTGACAGCAGATCGGTTAGACGCCGACTCTGTCAAAGTTGAGTTTGCTGACGCTGTGGCCGATACTCTGTTGATCGTTGTTACTGCTGTCGTTGCGGAGCCGGTAGCGATGGTTGTAGTGGTGGTTATCGCTATTGTCATTGTTGTAGGGGTGATCGTGATGGCCGTTGTAGTGCCGATCGTTGTGGCGGTGGTAGTCGTTGTGGTCGCCGTTGTGGTCGTCGTCGTCGTGGTCGTCACCGCCGCTCTCGCTGGGGACGCCGACGTCGTCGTTGCCATCGCTTCTTCATACGCCTTGCGAGGGTTCATTCTGGTATTGCTGAGGCTGTTGCAGAAGGGAATCTTACAGCAGCACAGCCACAACTCTTCGTCGTCTGTCTTGTGGCCAAAGCAGGGCAGTTCGCTCTTCTCGCACAGGTGTTGCCACTCCACCAAGCGATTCGAATCGTGAGGGTGGTCGAACAGCTTCGAAGGCTCAGTCGGCTTCTTCGGCTTGTAACTGTTGACGCACCACGGCTGCTCGTCGAGTAGAACCGGCACCATATTAGGCGAGAGGACACAACCTTTGTATGAGTAGCGGTTTCCGTTCCTGTCGCTCAGCTTCCCCTTCTCCTTGCGCAGAGCAAAGGCCGCTTGAACGGCCGCATTGAAATGTCCCACCAGCAGGTCGTTACAGAGCTCCAGCCGGCAGTAGCACGTGAAGGCGTGTGACAGCTCCGATTTAGCCTTGACGACGTCCGCGAAGCAGCCTTCGACAGCGGTGAACCGAGGGGGATTGGCGTTGGCGAAGAGACACAGAGAGCCTTTGGCGATTAACATTTCCTCGCTCTTCTCGAAGTAGAAGTGAGACATGCAGATGGCGCCCTTCGTCGTGGTGACGGCCGCCATCTCACGCCAGCCGATCTGGGCGAGTTGGCTGCAAGGTCCGATATACAGCAGTGGGCATACTGTGGTCAGTCGCGCTACGGCGACCGAACCTTGTTCCACCTGGAATCGCGACACCGCCCAATGTCCCTGTCGTCGTAGCACTGCACGTCGGCGGCGCAGCGGCAGCTCCACAGCAGCAACGACAGAGCCGTCGACATCTTCCAAGAACTGAGACCCATCTTCCTGTTTTCTTTCTTCGCACTCAACTTTCTCAGATGGCTTCTTCCCAACAATATACGTTTCTATGAACGTCAATACAGGATGGAATGTTATTACTGCAGAAATGAAAAGGTGGCTTCCTAACATCTGATTCCGCTGTTCTTGACTTAGTGGCAGTGTGTATGTAGTTACGCGAAATGTACCTAGTCAACTGCCGTCGAGCCAAACGGTTGGAACTCGGAGTCTCGAAGTTGAACGAAACGAAGGACGAGGTCGGCATTCGCGAGTTCAAACCTGCTCTCGTGTTCTTCATTCGATGCATTTCTTGCTTCCTCAGTGATAATCGGCCAACCGTCAATGTAATCGCAAGACTTCAAACGAATGCACTTCGTGTACTTTCAAACAGCATCGCACAAGCCCGCAAGCGCACTCACTTTTCGCCATCACGCATCTATCGAATCCTTCGAGATTCTCAGTCGCTTTCACTTCTGTACTTCACTTCAGCTTCTTAGAACGTCGAATTCGTCTCGGCCTCGAAAGTTTCTCCCGAGCGGATGGGAGGGTCGGTGAACCACTGAATGAATGCACAACGTTGATGACATGCGCTGAGTCAGGTCATTTCTCAGGGTGCAGTATGCAAGCAAGCTACATACCTCAGACTGCGTTGTTGGCCAGTCGCTGTCGCTGGTAGCCGTTATCGCCGATGGAAGCGCTTCCCTCTTCTTCCTTCTTTCTGCATCTTCGCCCGTCGACCCTTCGAAGGAGTCGTATTCGATGGTGGTGACCGTTGTCAGCGCCGTCCAAGTGGTCTCCGTCTCTGTGGCAAAGCTCTGCGAAGGGAAATCGTCGTCGATTTCTCCTTTCTTTCTCTTCTCCTTCTCCTCCTTCTTCATTCTGGCCCAGACTCTGTCCATGGCGTCAGGTTTGACTTTCTTCTTGGGTCCTCGCCTGCGCTTGCGACGGCGGTGCCTTCGGCAGCAGCAGACGACGAGGACGACGTTGAAGACGACCATCGCTGCCAGCAGCACCGCCAAAAGAATTAGCAGCCAAAGGTGCTTCAACCACCACGACTTCTCTTCGGCTGGCTTCCTGGTCGGCATCGCAGTCGCTTTCGGGGCCTCCTCCGTTACATTCACTTCACCTGTCGTGGCGATGTGGACCGGCGTTGTTCTACCGATGGTAGTCAGCGCGCTGCTGCTACTACCACTCCTTCCAGTAGTGAACTGCGTGGAAGTGTAGGCAGTCTTTGAGAAGTCAGGACGCTCGGTGCTGCCTGCGACGGTTGTCGATGCTACGAAGAGTCTTGCACGGAAGAGGCCGTTGCACTCTTCGATGAACTGAGCTCAGCCCAGGTTGATTTCGCCGTCGTCAACTCTGTTGTTCCTTCTTCTTGAGTGGTTCTCGTTCTCCTATCTGCAGTCGTCATCGTTGTCGTTGTCATCGACGTCGTCGTGGTCGTCGACGTTGTGGTGGTCGTGATGATTGTGGTCGTTGGCATGATGGTCGTTGTGGTGATCGTCGTGGTGATCGTCGTGGTGGCTGTCGTCGCCGTTGTGGTTGTCGTCGCCGTTGTGGTCGATGTCGTCGCCGCGGCAGTTGTAGTCGTTTTCGACGCGACCATAGGATTCACTCTGGCGTCTTCTAGGCTGTTGCAGAAAGGAGTCTTGCAGCAGCAAAGCCATAGTTCCTTCTCTCTGAAGCAGAAGCGGGTCTCGTTTCCAGGTCGTTGTCGCTCGCACTGCGAATGCCAGGCCTTCAGTATCGGCGAGTCGGCGGGATAGTTGTGTAGCTTCAGAGAGTTGGGCGTCTTCGGGTCGTAGCTGTTGACGCACCACGGCTGCTTTTCGAGTAGAAGCGGAACCATGTTGGGCGACAGGACGCAGCCTCGATATTCTTTCAGCTTGCTCTTCATGGGAAGCCGTCCTTCGTTTCTGTGCAGGCGGCGGGCGCCGATCACGGCAGCGTTCCAGCTTCCGTCCAGTCGGTTGCAGAGCTCGCTGTAGCAGTAGCAGACGAAGGTTTCGTCGGAGTCTAAGCTGCAGTAGTCGGTGCCGTTGGTCGTTGTGGGCCAATCGGTTCCCTCATATAGGCTGAACGACCCTTCGCCCTTTAAAGAGAGTGAGCTGGCGCAGTACTTCTCGTTTCTCAGCTCTTCCGGAATGCTGGAAGTCTTCCCCACCTCTCCAAGCAGCTGTGGCCAGCCGTTGAATGCCAAGTCGCTGAAAAGCGAAGAGCGACGAAGTCAGATACCTATGAGAACTTATCGGTTGTCGGTACAGGGCAGGGCTTACCGCATGTACAACATGCGAGAGAGGTAGCAGTACTCCGGCCGACTCTTCGCCGTCTCTGGATCTGCTCCGCTTTCCAGCGCCATCGCATTCGCCGCGAACAGGAGCAACGTTGGAAACGCCAGCGCCGCCTTCTTCATAACTTTTGTGCTTTCTTGCTTATTTGAATAAACGAAAACAGTTACGCTCTCACTTTCTGTTAGCGACAGATCCATATGTTTTCATTTGCTACGAAGCCAATCCTCCGTGGGTATGTAACTACTGTACCCATATGTACGTACCCCATATTTGAACAACTAGTGTTCCGCACGGATATCGCTTGCTTCTGGTAGTGTTACGGTACCCTTTGATTACGGTAGCCCAGTATTTCAGTTCGACTGAATTCAAAAGGCTGCTTTGAGGAAAGGATGGTATTACGAGTTGGCAGTCGTGTTTCCGGGGACTTCCTGCTATTCGCATTCGTACACTTTGTTCGGTAGAGTGTCCGTCACTTTGTAGCTTTGTGCTCAAACGGACAGATTAGATTGGCAACTTCGAATTCCAACTCAGCGTCGCCGCAGTCCGTCCGTCGCTTTCTCAACCTCGCGCCCCACTTGAAGAGGGCGATTGTCGACCAACTTCCGAAGGTGAAGGCGAAAGTTGAGACGAATCTGCTCTGTCGACAATTCAGAAACGTCGAATCCCATACCGAGTCGGTTTCTTGGACGTCCTTTGACACTTCAGGTTCTTTGACTTCGCCGTAAACGGTGAATTCATCGCTTCAGATCGTGGGCTACGAAAAGCGTTACGGACCTTCTGCTCTTCAGAAAGGGGAGTGGTGAAGTGAAGCTCGCTATCGGTCTTGGCCCTACTGAAAGCCCTGAGCTAGAGCCTAGAGTGGTGGCCTCTAACACCGGTGAAAGGAGCGGCGATGCTGGAAGCGCTGAGAAGACGCCTGCGACCCTGAGTCCACGTCGATTGTTTAGGCGTCATGGAGGGACACGTCGCACGCTTTCTCGGCTCTCCCGAAATTCGCCCGTCTTTGAAGCGGCTCCACAGTTGTCTTTTCGACCCGATGGTTGAGGGCGCCGCTCCTCGCAGTCGCCTGTCGACGGTGCCGCTCAGCCGCTGTTTGCCGTCGCTGTTCGGCTGCGCTCTCTTTTCTGGCACTTTCAACAAGACACCACTGTAGCTTCGCAGCAACCGATGCAGACGGGCAGCCGGCTGACCCACTTGTGGCTGGCGCTGTGCGACTGCCGCCGACTGGAAGAGTTCCTGTTGCGCATTGACAGTGTCGACGACGCGGATGAGTTGACGGACGCTCTTGTCTCACTACCCAATCTGTTCTTCCTGTCCTTCAACAGCTCTGCTCCCAGCAACACTTCTGGTCTGTCCGAGTTCCATCTGAAGCGTTTCATAAGCGGCTGCTCGAACCTGCGAGTGATGGTTCTCCAGCGCCCTAGCCCTCCGTTCAACCTCGACAAGCCCTGTCTCAACGGCGTTTCCAACGGCCTCATTCGTGGTGTGAAGGGCCGATTCGCCGTCGAGAACGGAGGCTGTCCCCTCGGGCGGCTGCTCCAGATCTGTCCCAACGTGGCTTGGGTCGCTTTCGTCGATCCGATGACCTGCCCAGTGAGAGACGCTGTAGCCGAGATGGTCGCCTGGCTCTAGCGCTTCCAGAAGGAGAATCGATGGCTCACTTTGGAAGTGGGCGCAGGGAAAGCGGCGCGTTGGCTGGGCTTCTTCGACGCCGCTAACGTAGGAAGCCGACCAAAGCAGTGCCATCTTCGTCGATTCGTGCTTCCACCTGTGCTGCAAGGTCACCTCTCACAAGCTGCGCTGCGGCAGTGCCATCCTAAATCTACGCTTGAGTTTTGAGTAGTGGTTATTATCTATCGACCATTGCTAACTTCAAGCGACGACTACCGTAGTGCCTAAAATTGCGTCTGTTTATCTCTCCCGTACGAGTTCTTGAAGTACCCTAGTAATTGGGTCTGTACAGTGTTAACGCGTTGCTCTATTGTCGCTTCTTTGCGTTCTTTGTTTGGTTCTTCAGTGCTCTGGCGGGTTGGCATTTCTAGAGGTCGATTGAGAGATTGATCCAGATTCTTCTTCGATTACTCGCCCAAACAAGTATACCAACAAGTTGGCCAGTCGCTCTAGCCGTTATGGACGCGGGAAGCGCTTCTCTCTTCCTTCCTTCTCCATCTTCACCCGTCGTGCCTTCCAATGAGTCGTATTCAGTGGTGGTGGTTGTTGTCAGCGCCGACCAAGTCGTACATACCCCCTCCGTTTGAACAGCTAGGGTTCCGCACGGATACCGCTTGCTTCTGGTTATGTCACGGTAAGCTTCCGATTACGGTAGCCCAGTATTAATGCGTGTCGATTGAATTCGAAAGTCCTTGCTTTGCTCAACGGCTGATAATTGCGCGGGTTCGGTGTCGTCGGAAGTTGCCGTCGTATTTCCGAAGGATTCGTTGACAGAATGGCCACTTCCAATTCCAATTCGGCGTCGCCGCAGTCCGTCCGTCGCTTTCTCAACCTCGCGCCCCACTTGAAGAGAGCGATTGTCGACCAGGGGCCTCTTTTATCAACATAGGAATGGCTGTTTAGGAATAGGAAAATAGGAATAGGACACAATTCTCTTTTATCAACTTAGGAAACAGGAATAGGAATAGGAGCGAAATCGGCCAATTTAGGAGTGGTTTAGGACGCTTTTAGGACGATTCTCTTTTATCAATTTTGTGGCCAGCAAAATAGGAATAGGATTCCTAGAATTAGTGCAGTGCCGTTTAGGAAGCTCGAAGCCTTCCTAACATGAACTAATTTGTTGATTTCACGTAGAATTTCAATGTTTGTGTAAGGGGAGATGCTGGGGCCTCTTTTATCAACATAGGAATGGCCGTTTAGGAATAGGAAAATAGGAATAGAACACAATTCTCTTTTATCCCATTTCACAAAGAACGACAAGTGACAGGGGTGTTCTCCAGCGTTCTCCAACAGACGACTTTCCTATCAAATCGCCAAAATGAAATCGTCCAAATCTTCCCCTAGGGCTTTTTTACAAGTTGATCTTATATTCCTATTTCAGGCCTCCTGAACACCATGGACTGCTCCGTTTGGCTCTAGAGTGAACCATGCGGCCGTGACAGGGCTGCAAAGTGGGGTACCCATGGATAACAGGTTATTCTCCGCCACCTCCCGATCTCCTCAGTATTGTGCAGCACTGCGTGTCGTGGATGCTACAGAAGTCATGGTGATCTGCTATGTGACCTGTGGGCTACTTGTTGCAGCATACTGTACTGTGCCAGAGGCAATACAGACCCCGTACCTGAGCTGTTGTTCGTGACACGACTAACATGTTACCTCGCAATACGGATGACACAGTGCCTTCTCGTTACGCTTGTAGCAGCATCTGCTCTTACAATGAAGTAGCACTACATCCTGCTATACCATAAGCGTAGCATGTCATAGGTCAGCCGATGTTCAATGACCCCTGTTAGGTGGGGTCATGGGAAATGCACAAAGATAACACATTAGCCTGGATAGAAGTATGCTTGTAGGTAGAAAAGCCACCCTGGGGATCTCCCCTGTGATGTTTGCCACTTGTCTAAGCAGTATGCACACCAACAACCCAACATCTCCTGCCTGTCTAGGTTACAACAGCCGGTTTGTTAGAAAGGCCCAATTACAAGGACAGACTCAGATATTGCAGTAACATGTCATTCACAGTCACACTGCCTACTGCAACTGGAATGGTTTAGCTATGTGTTGTGTATGCAAATCCATTGACTGCATTCCAGTGATGTTGCAATTTCAGAAGTGGCATATTCTTAGAGGTGTTCATTTCCAGTGTTATTCTTTGTGAACTTTACAAGTTTTATCTCTTGGATTCTGACATATTCAGTCAGCCTCAGCATGGACTTGTCTATGGAGGAACTGAGAGTGAAAGAAATAATAGGTGTGGCCAATGAGGATTCACCTGGGCCCATGGGTGATGATGATGGGAGGTATGAAGGAGCTGGCAAGATGACAAGAAGAATGGAAGATGGGTGGAAAGGTTGAGCCACCCTTCTTGGGAGGAGGCCCCCTGCAGCTGGCTGGACAAGCCTTCACTTCAAGAAGAGGGCACTGAGAAACATCAGGTATGGCATTTGGAGAAGTACCTACCTCCACAAGAAAATCAATGAACCCTAACAAAGAAATTACAACAAAAATTTGAAACTGTTGAATAACAGGTTACTTGGGGTTTCCTTTTGCCAAGGCAGCCACTGAGGTGTGGGTGCATGAGCAGGAGGAGCATTAGAGTACTGAGTCCTCGAGTCAGCTGGTAGGCTGTTACTTATTAGTTGAATCGACTGATTGTAACATGAACATTGTGAGGAGGGGCTTAAAATCCCAACCTCCCTCCAGAGACTGACTTCATCATGCATCAGACAAATCCAGGGAATAAAGACAAAGACATTCTGCCTCCCTACCTGGTCAATTTCTTGGCTCATTAGCCAACAGCAATGTTATTTATATCAGTAGTGTCATGCATGAGAAGGTGTGGAGTGAGTAGAAGAAGCCTGGGAGAGCCACAAGTGAGAGAATGCCAAGGCTGCCTTCTACAATTAGCTGGTGCCAAGTGCCCTGTCTGCATTGACAAATGTGAGCTCACCACTCCAATGACACACACACATGCTGATCTAGATGCACAAATCCAAATACACCAGGTAACTTGTTATCCAGATGTGCAACCACAACAACCAAATGAATGCACTCCTCCACATTATCAGATGAATGTACAGTGTATAAACATTAGCATGTGCACTTGATCACTCATGTCTGCACATCAAGATGAAGGATGGAGACAAATTGCAAAATCCTCTATACTAATCTCCAGATGTCTGTGTGTTTGTGTGTGCATGCGTGAACATGATAACCTTTGACTGGGGCCGTGGGGCGAGGATCTCGACGATCTATGGCTAAAAAGAACCTCCTTGCCCCCGGGATGAAAATGTCCTATTTTGGTGTTTGGTCACCTCCTTAATTCAGCTGAAATTCTGAAAATATTGGCTGTGCGGCACTTTTCTGTGATAACTCCAGACTGAGGCGACAGATTGCGACGAGCCGTGACACAACAGAACCGCAGTTCGACGCTGACCAAAGTCTCCTGTGTTTGGTCTTCGGCCGCCTCCTTAATTTAATCAAAATTCCAAAAATATCGCTATCGCGACAAGCCATGCTTCAAAAGAACCACCGTTCGACGCTGACCAAAGTCTGTGTTTGGTCTTGGCCGCCCTCTAAATTCGGATGATCACCTGTGCAGCACATTTTTGCGCCCGACCATGTGAATCTGCTCGAACACCTGAGTTGTGCAACAACGGGCTCTGAGTATCTGCTCAAATGCATGAGTTGCACGACAACAGGCTCCAAGCATCCACTCGAACTCATGAGTTGTGCGACAATGGGTTCCGAGTATCTGCCTGAACACGCGAGTTGCGCAACACCTAGTTATGACACAATACTCATGGTACATGCCATGTAAAAGAAAAATGTACAGAAATGCGGCTCAACTGAGCACTTTGACACCAGCAGCATGTGAATGGTATGCTATACAGTTGCACAGCGAATATGAGAAGGAGAGCAGTGGGGGGGGGGGGGGGGGGAGTAAAAAAGTTGACGAGGTAACATGTTACTCTACACTGGATAGCAGGTCTGCCACACACACATGGGGCAGGGGAAGAGTTGGGTGTCATGGCCCCATGGGTTAGGGTTGGTGGCATTGGCCATGGTCTGGAAGTAACAAATGTGGATGATGTGCAAGCATGGCTTGCAGCACAGTGAAATTCAAACCCAGAAGCACAAGGGTCACTTCATCTCATCCCCTTTCTGCTTCTCCTGCCAGTCCAGCCCCGCCCCTTGGGCCCTGTCCCTCTCATTCTAAAACTTCTCCAACACCTACCTTCTGCTCTCATCTTGTCATGCATCACTCCTTTGACTTCATCTGCCATATAAGTCTCAGTAATACTACTCATACTTGTAAGCGCCAACCGGGGGGGGGGGGGAGGGTCTCGGGGGGGGGGGGGGGGGGGTATAGGACCCTCAGAGGGGGGGGGGGGGTCTAAGGCCCCTGGAGGGGAGGTCAAATTACTTAAAAATTTTGCCAAAAAGTACCAAAAAAATAAAAAATTTCGCAAAAATAGGCCAAAAAATGCCAAATATCGCTTAGTTTTGGTCAAAAACATCCAAAATATTGTGCCTCAGGTGAAAATTTTGCTATTTTCAAGCTCCGCACGTGAAATTTTTGCCATTTTGAAGCACTGCAGGCGAAATTTTTGAAATTCTAGTGGGGGGGGGGTCTTTTGGGGAAGGTGGGAGGGGGTACCTGGGGGGCGGTATGGGGGGGGGGGGGGTATGCTTTTGGCTAGGGGGGGGGGGGCTTACCCCCCCCCCCCCCCCCCCTGGTTACACGTATGATACTACTGACCAGAATTATAACATGTTACTCAGCTCATACTGGCCAAGGAGTTGACCAGGTGGGGGTGGGGGTAGAATGTCCACTTCTTTATAGTTGACCATCTGCTCAATGTTGTATTACTCCTGTGTAGAGAAGCGGATAGATGGGAACCAGTGAGGTCAGCATTCCCACCTGAGTAGCTTATTATTCAACCAAAATAAAAGAGTCATACTTGCATGTCCAGAGATGACCACTTTTGTGTGTGAGATAGTACAGAGACATACGCAGCAAGACTAAGTTACCAGAGGCAGCTGGGTTGGCACAAATCACTCCTTCACAAAGGTCCTGTGATACCATCTCAAGTTTCTTCTCCAGTACTTGTTCAGCTTCTTATTCAGTGGAGAGACTTCAGCTAGCTATAGATGATGGGCAGATGGGTCCACATATGTTGATGGTTCCAATCCTTCCATTCTTCTCATTCGGCATCTCCACCACTGTGTCTACCAGTACCCACACTCAACATAAGGGGAGAATGGACAGGTGAAATTGAAGAAGTACTTTGGGAAGTATCCCAAGCTAAGAGTATTGTCATAGTGTGCTCGATGCAGTGTGGAATGATTTGAATCAGTGCAGAATACTGTGAGGATGATACTTTGTGCATATCAAGATAACGTGTTACCCTATGCATATGCATTTTCCTGAGATGGATAACACATTAACCTATATCATATCATTAGCTGGATGACATGTTACCCTTTGAACATGCATTTTGCTGAGTTGGATAACATGTTAATGTGTGCCATATGCATTGCTTTTGTTTGTTTGTTTGTCATTGTTTTATTGTTATTTTTGGTTGTTCTTTGTTGGTTGTTGCTATTGTTGTTTGTTGTTGGTTGTTGTGCTTGCATATCTGTATAACAAGTTACCTTGTGCATATGGATTTAGCTGCATTGGATAACACATTACTCTATGTCATATGATGATCTGGATGACATGTTACCCTATGCACATGCTTTGTGCTGAGTTGGATAACATGTTAACGTATACCATATGCATTGTTTTTGTTTGTTTGTGTGTCATTGTTTCGTTGTTATTTTTAGTTGTTCTTTGTTGGTTGTTACTATTGTTGTTTGTTGTTGGTTGTTGTGCTTGCATATCTGGATAACAAGTTACCTTTTGCATATGGATTTCGCTGCATTGGATAACACATTACTCTATGTCATATGATGATCTGGATGACATGTTACCCTATGCGTATGCACTTTGCTGAGGTGGATAACATGTTAACGTATATCATATGAATTGTTTTGTTTGTTTGTTTGTCATTGCTTTGTTGTTATTTTTGGTTGTTCTTTGTTGGTTGTTGCTATTGTTGTTTGCTGTTGGTTGTTGTGCTTGCATACCTGGATAACAAGTTACCTTCTGCATATGGATTTCGCTGCATTGGATAACACATTACTCTATGTCATATAATTATCTGGATGACATGTTACCCTATGCGCATGCATTTTGCTGAGTTGGATAACATGTTAATGTATGCCATATGCATTGCTTTTGTTTGTTTGTTTGTCATTGTTTTGTTGTTATTTTTGGTTGTTCTTTGTTGGTTGTTGCTATTGTTGTTTGTTGTTGGTTGTTGTGTTTGCATATCTGGATAACAAGTTACCTTGTGCATATGGATTTAGCTGCATTGGATAACACATTACTTTATGTCATATGATGATGATCTGGATGGCATGTTACCCTATGCACATGCATTTTGCTGAGTTGGATAACATGTTACCATATGGCACAAGCATTTCATTTTGTTTGTTTGTTTGTTGTTTTGTTGTTATTTGTTGTTGTTTGTTGTTGTTTGTTGCTGTTGTTGTTTGTCAATCCTACCAAGAGAATAACACGTTACTTGAATGCAGTACCCCAGCTCTCTTTGAAACTTGAACTTTTCACAAAGCATTGCTGTACAATCACAGGCTCCTACACACACACAAAGGGATCTCTCCACATACTGGTGTGGTCACCTATTTTGGTCACATAATAACATGTTACTCAGGTGGGTCTCCTGGCATCAACAATTCTTGGCCATCCGCTTGCCCAAGCTGCTCGAATGTGGTACCATTGTACTCGCCTCGGTGAGACGAACACGCTGCAAGTGGAATTAGCGCTCTAGCTGCTCTGTAGCGCGAAATCGGAGTGTGGAGTAACGAGTTACTATTTCCCATTCTCCAGTGTTCTCCAGCCCCTGGAGAACGGGACGGAGCGTCCCGTTCTT
>JASAMZ010009879.1:0-13403 GCA_030248115.1 Linhomoeus sp. GSCO2_2
ATGCAAGGTTGGCGGAGTCAGATCTCAGATGACAAGAGAACGTCTACACTACGTGTAACGAATTGGGCCCGCCTGCCCTAGCCCCGGCCGTCAAGAATGGAATTCTTGTTACCCATCCCCCTGACCAGCCAACGGGAAACGTTGGGCATTTATTCCACAATCGGCATAAAATTGGACAAAATTCTCGTCTGCGGTGCTATCTTCAAGACGTTCTTGAATTCTTTTAGTACATTTTGGATCACAATTCATCGTAAACAACGGGTTTCGGCCCTTCTCAGGCATTGTTTTTTTCGTGTATGGAAACTATCAAGTTTGCGATGCTTGTTCTTGTGGCAGCAACCCAGCTCCCCCGCCCCCATCTCGGTGTCTAACCCACCCTCACAAGCCTCACGACCAATTGCGCCAAGTGTATCTACCACTGAAGTGTCCAAAGCAAAAGAAACGTACCACGACGGAGTGAATGGCGCCTATCCAGGCGCAGGCCAGCATGGCCACGGGCAGCTCCAGCACCATGGGCAGGTAGATGGCCACCCGGTCGCCCTTCTGCACACCTGCAGCGCTTACACAGTTGCCTTCGGGAGGATTCTGAAAGGACGCCCGTCGCCCACCTTTCGACTTGAGCACGGCGCCGAACCTCTTGACCTGCGCCGTCAGCTCGGCGAAGGTGATGCTGCCGTCGTCGCCGTCCTCGTTCCCTTCCCTGAAGACGCAACAAGATTGCCAAATGGATTGAGTAAGCTCTAACTGAAGAAGCACCGATTCGTTGTTTCGCATTTGCCAGATGACTGGAGGAGGTACTAAATACGAGAAACGAAAACGTCTGACATCGACCTAGGGAGCCATTGGGTGAAGGGCCTCTTCTAACACACTGTAGTAGTCAGTAGAAAGAAATCATGTCACACTTCGCCTTTCACTCATATCATGTCGAATCTAACAACTGCGCGGCCCACCAATAAAACGCGATCTTGTCCCCAAGGCCCCTCTTCAGGTTCCTCTCAAGACAGTTCCACGCGACATTCGTCTTCGACCCTGCCATGAATCGAATGAAAATCTCCCCCTTCGCCTTGTCGAAGTTGTACTCCAGCCCTCTGTCTGTCAGCGACTCAAAGTGCATCTCTTTGGCGATTGTCGTCCAGAATTCGTCGGGTTTCTCCAGGGATTCCCTGTACATCCGCTGGTACTCGTCGAAACTGGAGACGTGAGCGCATTTCTGCACGTTTTCCGGGGGTTTGTAGATCTCGTCTGGCCTGTGAAGCTCCAGTTCAAAGCCGGGGATAGAGTGAGACATGATGGCTGGTCGAAAAGCTGCTATCTTTTTTCGCGTTCCCCTCCCTTCAATCAAACTGGCTTGAAAATTGGCAGCTTGGACCAGATTCTTGTTAGCTGCTTTTGCTCACTTCGTCAGATAGCGGCACGTAGTTACTAATACACGAACTTCGACAAAGCTCGCACAATCCACGACCCCTAAGACGCCAGTAACGAATGTGTAGGCAATGTGAAACATGTGCAGAAGCATTTTGGACCTTGTCGCAACGACAGATTCCATCTACTACTAAAGTTGTTTGGCATTACACCTTCTTGTGCAAGTATGTGTCAGTAGAGTGTTGCGTGATGCGAAGTCATGACGTCATGAGAACTGCAGTCCGAATTCAGTCAATGTACGTGCGACAGACCACTAACGTCGACGTTTGTTTGTATCTACCTGCAACACGAGAGAGAGAGAGCGATGCAATAAGCACAAAACTCGATACTTCCAGCAGCGGATGGGTTCCAAAAATATGGGTTGTGATGTAGCAGCCCTGGTCGTGTTTTAGTAATCTCTACGTCGAGTGCAAAGCCGTTAGCTCCTGCTATAATATTCTCGGTAGGAATACGGTAAATTTGCTGCTCAATTACTACCGCAATCGAAGTAAGTGTGTGCGGGAGTTATTACAGATTTTCTCTAAATATCTACCTACCTTCTCGTTGCTGTGGCCAACCCAGGATTGGGCGCACCCTAGCTAACTTTTCTTTTCACGCGGTTGCTGTATGATAGCAAATGATAGCAAATTTTGCGCAAGTCGTAGCATATTTGTGGCATCGGCAACAAAATGAATCGCATGCTGTAAGAAGTAAGCACGACCAAGCTCATTTTCACATATCTTCAATTTGAATTTCAATTGCCGTTTGGTCAGTTATGGTAACCGATAACAAAACGGCTGGTGGTGGACGGCTGGCCAATCAGCGTGAACCACAAAAGGCACCCCGCCATGATGGCGCCAGAACAAACCAATCACCAAAATTCTTGAAGACGTCCCACGGAGAATTGAGCAATAAGTCAACTGAAGCGCAGATGTTCCGCGAGATTCGTGATTCATTTTGCATCTTTCGTGACTTCTATTTCTTTTCTTCGTACTTCATAAATGATTTTCAAAACAAGCAGAGAAACGCGACGCGCTGCTGCTGTCGGCGAAGGTGGTGACGTACCCTACCCTGTGGGGTGCGTGCGCGCCTACTGAAAGGTTACGCGAACCGGCGACCGCTTCCAGTGCCACGAGGAGCACGCTTTCAAACGCGGGCCGCTTAGCTCGAATCGTGAAGCTACTATTGTGCCTCAGCTACAAGCGGAAGCGCAAGGTCGACGCGGAGCTCGCTTTGATGAAGTCGGCTTCCGGCTGTCACCATCGGCCAAAGTTCCTTGGCTCTGCCCCCGTTCCGGTTGGTCTGGTTGCCGATCGGACAATCTTGACGCTGCGTTAGAAGGCGGTGACGTGGTTCCATTATAGGCACTCGGTGGCGGATCCAGTGTGGGGGATTGCAGAATTGGTGGCCAAATGGGAAGAGCTGCACAGACCAATGAAGTACGGGCGGAGATTCAGTGCATTGGAGGCTACGATACTCTACAAGCATTTGGCGAAGGCGCTCCTCGTTCTGCACAACAAAGGAGTGAGTTATTCGTCGTCGTATAATTTTTCCATGCAATATGTTTCATGTAAACTACCAAAATGCCAGAAAGGCGATCAGTAAAAGAATATTGTGATTTGTGACGTCCGCTACCACGCCAACCGTGACATATATAGGGGTGTACAGGTACACAAGTACATACAAGGCCAGCTTTGTCTCATCGCTATCCAGCGACGAGACGACGGTGCAACTAATGATTGTGCGTAGAAGTGCAGTCCGCTCTCCCACCTTCAGATAATGCACCGGGATGTGCCTGAGAGAAATGTCTTGGTGAAAGCGAAAGGGCGACTACTTGCGGCACGACGAGTACGAAATCGGGCATTGTCAAGCTCCAAAAGTGCTTCAGTTACAAACGGAGGCACAGAATCGACCTAGAGGTCTCCCTCATGAAGGCGGCCGCTGGATGTCGGCACGTGCCGAAGTTTCGGGGATCCGCGACGGTGCCGGTTGGTTTGGTTTCAAATTGGACGATCTTGACGCTGCGTCAGTCAGAAGCAGAAGTCGGTCATAATTCCATTATTGCTGCTCGGCAGGGGATCGGTGGTCGGCATCCCCCCGTCCTTAGCCAGAGGCCAAGAGCTCCATGTTCATGTTAAGCGCGGCCAGCGGTTAGAGGCCGCCGTACTCTACAAACAGCTAGCGGAGGCGCTTCACGACCTGCACAGCTGCGGAGTGAGCCGTTTTCGTTATCCCATCATCATCCATATCCAGTATATATTTCATGTAGATCGCCAAAAGGGCGGAAAAGGAAAATATGTTCCAAAGTGAGTACTGAGTACCGTCAAACGTTTGTAAGAGAAGATTATGTTGCTCTTTTGGCGTAACAACCGTGGCCGCGCCAACCATGACATCTACATATAGGGATGTAGTACATGAACACGTGACATATGTACAGTGACGACGGTGCAACATGCACGTATGTACGGAATTAAGTATCTATGTTTAGAAGTGCAGTCCGCTCTCCCAACTTTAGATTATGCACCGCGACGTCGCCGAGCGAAATGTCATGGTGAACGGATACGGCCGGCAGCGGGAATGCTGCCTGATCGACCTGGGCTTGGGCTGCTTTTACGCTCGCGGCGCGCGGCTGTCCTCCCAGAAGGGGACGCCCTTCTACAGGAGCGCCGCGATGGTGCGCGGCGTCTCGTACACGCCTGAGCGCAGCGACCTCTACTCGGCCGCGGCGCTGGTCGTCACTGCTCTGAGAAGTGAGTCGGTGCAAACAAAACCTGCCAACCCACGTTAGTTGCACTTACCTATATACAGTGCCAGTGCAGGAAGATCACCACAACACCGACACAGACAGACAGACTTGCACTTTCACAGTCTGTAGTAGTAGTACCCATGCGTGCTCGAGCAACTGAGAGGCCGCTTAGGTGGAAGAAACGACATGCCCAGTCCGGTGGCGCTGCTGCAGAAAGTCGCCGCCGAATACAAAGTCGAAGATGCTTTTGGAAGGCTAATCGCAGCGACGCGCGTCCCTGCCAAACTCGGAGGCCTCATATGCCGGAACCTCGGCCCTGAAGACGAAAGGGCGACGGCCGCCGAGCTGGCCAGCCACCTGACGCTGATGCTAGAAAGCGACGACTGGGAGGAAGAAGCGTGAGTCGGGATTTGTCGCCCGTGTGTATATTCGTGCCCTTCTGAACTGTGTTCTTCCAATAACCGACTACTGTATTTTCAGGACCGCGCGCGAGCCTCCGTCGATTACAGCTTTGCTGCACTGGATGGAGCAGCCGGCCGTCGCAGCGGCCGTCGCCTTCGACCTCACGAAGAGCGACTTCTGCGCCTTCGCGGGCCTTTTCGAAGTGACCCCGTCTTGTCTAGGTGTATTCGCGAACTTCGGCTCAGTTCCTCCATGCTATCCATCCCTTCTCTCCTTCAGTACCACGACGACGAAGTGCGCAGCGTGGCCGAAGCGTTCTCTGGTGGCAGCGGCTCACCCGACTTCGACGTCGCCCTGTTCGGTTAGTGATTTCTTCTGTACAGATTTCTACTTTTTAGTTCCATGTTTTGCGGCACCGCCTCTGTTGTCGCGGCGGTTAAATGGAACGACAGTACAGTTTTCCCAACGTTCAACTTCTGTGTGTCGTATCCGTATTCCAGGGACACTGTGGCAGATGACTCAAATTGGCGCCCAACACTGGGTCAGTGATGCCAGCGACAGTGACGGCCGGCGTCTCTGGGTCGTCGGGCCGCTCAGGAATGACTGTGCGTAATTTGGCTAGGCTGCCATTTCCATGTACTCCAGTAATAGGCGATTGAAACCTCTGCGACTGTATGTATGGGCTAAAGTTGACACGCTGCTTGCCCTTGCAGACGTGTTGTTCGTGCTGGCCCGAGACGACCGCCTCCTGGTGTCGCCGCCTCCTAATCAACGGCTGGTCGCTGCGTGACTGAAGACGTCGTCAGCCAAAGACGATTTGACAATCTACATATAACTGGCGGTCTTCTCATAGATAGGGAGCACACATTACCGCCCGCCATCCCGATCGCCGATCACAAGCACCTAAGCGTGTCTAGCTGTCTGTCCGCCCGTCCCTCTGACTGTCGCTACCTCCTCTTCTTCCTCTCCAGCGCATCCAACTTGTCCATGACGCTCTTCAACTCCTGGCGCTCCTCCGCCGTCATCTTGCCCAGCTCCTCCATCGTCTCCTCGACCTTCTGCGCCCTGCGCGCCTTCGCCTTGACGATGGCGCTGCTGATGGGGTTCCTTCGCACGAGCCAGAGTGCGAGGAAGAAGACGACGAAGGCGCCCAGAGCCCAGGCGCCGAATAGGCCCACGTTGCCGGAGCGCAGGCCGAACTGCTCCTTGACGGCGATGTGCTGGGCGCGACGGCGCATCGCCTCGAACTGGAAAACCGTTCCTTTTTCTTCTATGTGTTGTGGTAGAAACCGGATCGGTTTCCATGTAGCGTCTCACGAGTTTGCGCACGACTGACTGATTGGCGACTTAGGATGCTCTCAACAACGCGTCCAACCCAGAGGTTTGATGTAGTCTAGTGGGGAGAATGCCCATCAAAACACCCTGTAGTAGTTCACGCCAGGTTTCCAGTCAGGCATTCGAGTCAAGCCCAACCGACGCTACTTGGAAGCTATGCGCTTCGTCTCAAACGGCTTATCATAAATTATAGGGTTTATGCTACGTCTGCAGCCGACACTCGTTGCGTGTGGGAAATCGCGCATGTTCGACTTACGGTAGGGGGAGGCACTGCCCACTCAGTGCCATAGGGTACGGTGGTCTGCATCCTGCGCAGTCCCAAGCCCATTTGCTCGTTGTACAGTAGTCGCTCCCTTTGGTTGCTCAAAACAGAGTACGCTTCGGAGATCTGCTGGAAGCGGCGCTCGAACTCCTTTCTGTCGTCTCCGGACTTCGCAGCGTCAGGGTGGAACTTCCGCGAGAGGTCGTAGTAGTTCGACTTGATCTCAGCGGCAGTTGCATCAGTGGCCACTTGAAGAACGGCGTAGTAATCCAGCTCCTCGTCTTCTGCGTCGGGGAAGCTGCTGGATTCGGAGCTCGTCTGGGCGCTGAATTGTCTAGTTGGGACAACAGACATCTGGCAAAAGCGGCAAGTCCTCTTCAGATGTCTTCTCATGGACTGGCGATACCTCATGAGCATCTGAGACAACATCTGAAGGCGCACCAATGGCTTGACAGACGTCGCAAACGAAGCGCTCACGGATTTGCCAAAACCATGGTCGCTACCACACGACGTCATTATTGACACCAGAGACTTCTCAATAGGTTCTATGTGCCAGACAAGCCCACAGAAACATAGAAATCACAGCAAACAGTCGTATGGCGTCCTATACACAGCTACGTTCACTTCTCCGAGTCACTATCTCTTCTTGAAGAAGCGATAAATCCTGGGCACGACAGAAGCGGCCATGGAGAACGCCACCAGTGTGGCGCCGACTATGATGGTGATGTTGTCTTCGACGCGCCGCTTGTCGCGCATGTCGCGCTCGCGCTGCTCCATGTCGGCGAAGGTGGGCGGCCTCTGGCGACGCCTCTCGAACTCCTCCTTGAACCTGGACACGCAATATTGAGGATTACGGTAACAAAACCATTGGTACAAAACCTTAAGGCAACAATACAGGGTGGTATAGAATGAACACTAAAGTGGCACGAATGTGACAATGGTATTCGCTTGCGCTGAAAGGATAGAGTCTTGTCGGAAGGATACTGATGTGCCATAAATTGATGCTGGATACAATCACCCGACCATGGTTATCAGCCTACCATGGGTTTCGTACGTGAGACTCAGTCTACCAAATGTTCAGGCCGGTGTCAGCCAGTGGAACTGTTCAGCTGTTCTAGCACTACTACTGCGTAGTGGTTCCACATCCAGCCAGAGTCACCCACTTCCTGTCCTCCTCCTTTCCCTTGTTGTTCGCTTCGAAGACGCGCTTCAAATCCTCCGCCGTGAAGCTACTGCTTGCGCTCGCGCCGCCGCTGCTCCTCGACGACTGACCCTGCTGCTTCTGGCGCTCCCTTCTGGTGAAGTACTCGCCGCGGTTCTTGGCGGCGGGGTCGCCCCAGAAGTCCGGCGGCACGTGCGACTGGTAGGAGAGCTTCTGGCGCTGGCGCCAGTTCCGACGGAACTGCACGAACTTGGCGTAGTCGCTGTCGAAGTCCTCCGACAGAGGAGGGTCGAACGGGCTCCTGAGAAGCAAGCATTGGAGTCGCCCCGGGATTAGATTGCACTGCCCGCTTCCCTCCTCAAACACATTGGAGTCGCCCAAGACTAGAGTCCACTACGCCCCTCAACATTGGAGACGCCCCGGGACGCGAGTTGGAGAAATGTACTCAAGTTTGGGCAGGACGTTCGAAACACGCACATACAATAACTGCGCGCGTCCGACGCCTTGAATGACAGGGGGAGGGCGACCTGGCGACTGACATCCAAGATAATTTACGCAACCCACATTCACTCTGCGCTGTTAGCGGCATTACTGTCTGCGCTCGATTTGAACGTCCTGCCCAAACTTGAGTACACTTCTCCAACTCGCCCCCGGGACTATGTAGATTCCGCTCCCCACTTCCTCTCTTCAACACATGAGTCGCCATTGGACTAGATTCCAGTACCTATCACTTTTCAACATTGGATTCGCCCGGGAGATGACGGTTTCTCATATGACACCCACCTGCGATGGTGGTGGTGATGGTCGTGCGCCCTCCTCCACTGCCTGTCGTGGTAGTTGATCCTACTCGATTCCCTGAAGTGCGCCGTCTGTCTCACGGCCCCCGAGAAGCCCCTCGACCGGTCGTAGTCGCGCTTTCGGTGGGCGTTACCCAGCACTTCGTACGCTTCGTTGAGTTGCTGGAAATGGACTGAAAGCTGTGTGAAACACTTGCGCTTTTGTATGTCAGATGCTTCCACGTGTGTCCTGTTACGGTACTCAAAATCGGCCCGTATTGCACTTGGAACTCGTTGTGGCGGATAAATTTCATGTGTTTACACACGGCGCTTGAAAGTGTCAACGCTCCACAAGTGACGCTTTGAAATACAGCCCTACCTATCTTACTCCACTATTGGTCAGTAGTGTACCAAATCGCGCACTCTATCCGTTTTACACCTCTGAGACAACCGCGCAGTCTCAGACCTGAAACTTCTTGGCGGCGTCTGGGAGGCTCTGGCCCTGCGGCGTGTCCGGATGGTACCTCTTGGAGAGACGGTAGTATGCGGCTTTGATCTCGGAACTGTTCGCAGAGGGCGCCAGACCCAACAGCTTGTAGTAGTCGGCCGAGGACGCGGCCGCCGCCGCCGTCCGCGTGCCTCTGGCGCTGCTGACCTGAAGAAGGTGATTGGATAGACTTCCATTGGTGGATGGCGCGCTCTGCGCACTCAACTTTGGTTGAGCTTAAGACGCTGCGATTGGCGCAGTCGTCAAAACACCCTTCTCAAATTGGAGAACCCAAAAGCGCAAATTTGACAAGGGTAGTCTGACGACGGCGCCAGTTGTAGCGTCGAAGGCTCAACAAGTTTTTAGTGCGGAGCACACCATCCAAGAATGCCAGCCAATTCTTCACACTGCTCAGAATGCTTTTCCAAATCGAGCGATCGGATAGATCAGTATCAGAAATCATTTGCGGTAAAGGGTAGCAAACATACCTTAGGATCGAAAAGTCCATGTCTATTGATCACAGCCCAATCGCTGATCAGCTGACGGCAGAGTAGCCGCATCTTCCGCTAGGCTACAGTACCCCTTGGGCGCATCTGAGAACGAATTGTGAAGTCACATAGAATCACTCAAAATGCCACATCTTGCGGAATTCGTGAGACAGCACACAAGTCTCAACTGAACACAAATCCACAAATAGACCCTGTATCTTTGGCCAAGAATATCGATGCCTACCACACAAAGACCAAACGAGACGAGCGAGTATGCGCACTACGGAAGCTCAACGTCCCTTCATAATATCGCGTAACGCCAACGGACTTCGCTCAACTCGAAAGACGAACGAGCCAACAGCAGTGATGACCTAGCTAACGTAACTACACAGCGCACCAGGCAAGGCAGTGAGCGAAACGACGGCCGAATCTTGCACTCTTACGCCTACTAAAGCTGCCAAACAACAAGAGTGATCGCTACTTCATAAATATCAGATCCACGCAGTCCCCGTCTTCCATATCTTCCTTCTTTGGCGTGGAATCGTCGGCCAGTCGACAGCTATCGAATAGCAACTTGAGCTTGTCGTGACCCACGCCGTGCCTTTCGGCGAACAGCCGTTTGATGAAGCCGAAGCTGGCGTTCTGAATTGATTCTGGCGGGTCGCAGAACAATCTAGGCCTTGGAGCGACTACAGCAGATGACAGAGCTAGGTACCACCCTTGAGGCGATCGACTACTAAGTACTACTACCCTTGATTGCACCAAGGCATAGGCCTTAGAGCGACCCACTCAAGCATTGGCGCTGATCGCGCGCCAGCCTAGGCCATGAAGCAATCAACACTCACCACGTCGACAGAGACCGATTGGCAGAGGCGCTTGTCGTCCGACTGGAACTTGAGCACGATCTTCTTCTCGGCGACTCTAGCAGTAGCCGTCGCCTTTGGGTCTTCTACTGAGTAGAGGTCTGAATGAAGAGTTGTTGATTACAAACTTAAAAGCTTTCAAAATCCCCGTAAGTTTTGCGCATTTTGCATCGAAAACAGAACTTCAACTCACCGAAGGAGTCCTGGCTGGGGCAGTGGAGGGAGCCGGGCGTTTGATCCAGGCTGACGGGCTGGCCGATTCGGAAGAGCACCAGCTGCGCCAGCGGCTCCTTGAAGTGATCGGCCGCCAGTTGTAGCAGCTGCTCGAAACGACTGCCCTGCAAGTGAGAGCGCAAGCGTAGTTGGACTTCCAATGAAGCGCATTGCAGCTTCCAAAGCACTACACTTACAAACGGTAGCTGGAAGCGCCCCGTCCGGCCCTCGAAGTAGACGACGGCGTCCAGTTGGCGCTGCGCACTGGAAGCTGCGCCGCATTCTGCCGCGGCCAAGTCGATATCGGACGCGATGTTTCTCGCCTTTCTGAAGACAGCGCGCAGATCGCTTTGCAGTGACTGACCATGCTCGGCTCGGATTGGCCAAAATGGTGTACATCAGTCGCGGTAGCGCACCTGCTGCGCTGCCGGCGCATCTGAGGCGGCGGCAGATCTCCGTTCTGCGCGGCGGCTCTGGCCGACTCTCGCGACAGCTGCCTCAGCGCCCGCGGAGTCAACTCCTTCTCGGAGTCGATCGCTATCGCTTCGGCACACTTCGCTTCTTCCGCTAGCTTCTCCGCTTGAAGTTTGCGCTTTTTGACGGAACTGGTTAGCGTCTTGGGACTGCTGCCGATGCGCTGACTGAGCAGCATGTCGATTTCGTCCACGTCCTCCTCGAGGCTGCCGAGCGCCGTCGCCGCCTGCTTCGACGCGGCGTCGTCTTCTACTTCTTCGTCCACCACGTCCAGCGAGATGACGACCTCGGGTTTGGAGGAAGAAGACAAAGCGGAAGACGAGGGCCGTCTATGATGGCCCTCCCTCTTGTTGCCGATTCGCTTCGGCGAGTTCTCGACTTGCTTCAGGAATTTGGCAGCCTTCAGACCGGTGGGTTTCCGGGATTTGCAATGGGTTAGCTGCTTCGCCGAGCGCGGAATCGGCGCCGGCTGCGCGAACCCGGAGAAAGGATCGTCGTAGTCGTCGAAAGCCATGCCTACTTCAACAAACAGGCAAAGCAACACCTTCCCCCGGCAGGGTTTTTTTTTCGTCCGAGATCTAGGCGTATGGCGCACGCCTAGCCAAAAATTTTAGGCGTATATCCCAAAATTTTGTCGTAAACGCAAAATTACAGTGAAAAATAAGTCCAAAAACGTAACAAAACTAACCGAAATATCGCAACATTCTGCACTGATTGCAACGAAATCTGCTTAAATAAAGGTAAAATCAACAAAAAATCTTCACGGATCACATCAACAGCACATTTTGAGCCTGAAATGAACCGAAATCATTCAAAATAGCGCCGCAGGCGAAATTTTTTTCAAAAATGGATTCCTTCTGCTGAAAAAGTCCTCCATAGTCCATGGTGGACTTCCAGAGCTGAATTTTTAGGCGTAAAAGTGTACGCCTAGTCAAAATTTCTAGGCGTATTCCGGAAATTTTGGGCGTAAATACGCCCAATATTACGCAAAAAAAACCCAGCCCCCGAGTCTTCGACTCCGATATCCGATTTGAACCTTTCCAACCGCACTATACGCCGCAAATTTTTGCAGAGTTTGTATTATGGAACGAGCATTGAAATTACGCATACGTTACAAGCAAGGTTGAGTCCAAGAGCGGATTGGATTGCGTGCCGTGACGAAAATTGAATTTATGTATGCGTTACACTATAGTACATAATCGTTATTATTGTTCGCAATGCCCATGTACGGTGCAAAATTTAGCAATTTGATTTACCGCATTAAGTTCTACGCAAATTAAACAATTATGAAACAGAGAAAACTCGAGGCAGCTTATCCTTTGTGACATTATATTGAAGTACTATGTGATTGTTATGTTGGCTTCAAGCTTGGAAAATATGAGATAGAATGAGACAACCATTGAATGCCAAGCAGTGCCGAACTTACGTAATCCTACTAAAATTCCCTGTAGATTTTAATCCCGTTCATTCATCCCCTCAATTTATATGGTGGCGAAATTTTGTAGGACTGCCACAGAAGCCGCAACCGCAGTAGTCGCACAGACAAACTTAGCTAACAAACAACCAACAGATAGTATCAGCTGATTCTCGGTTCTTTTCGTCCTTCGCGAAACCATTTGAACAAATGCAATAGTTGCGCACAACACGTACCGGGTCTTTCGAAACTCCAGACCCCCCTCCACAGCACGCTCTGTAAAAGGTAGCGAAGTCATACTTGCACACATGGTAGCCTAATGTCTTCACAACTCGGATGCAAAAATTCAGCACTCTATCTCAACCCACGCGCAAATGCGAGCGCGAAACGCAAAATCGGTCGCGATTGCTCCTCCTCCTCCTGGAGGCCATCGCCATGGAGAAGAGGGCCCCACCAGCAGAAGCATGATTGGCAACCCAACTTTGATCGTTCACTACGCAAGATTGGTGCAAGCTACAAAACTCGTTCTTGCGTCATTTTAAAGCTTACTCTTTCCTCTTTCGAATGCTATTTCGCCAGCCTCCATCGAGCGTCCCACGCGCGAGCCGCAGCCGCCCAAAGGTGGCTTGGTCGTCAATTTTGACCGACTTCACGTTTCGCGCTCGCATTTGCGCGTGGGTTGAGATAGAGTGCTGAATTTTTGCATCCGAGTTGTGAAGACATTAGGCTACCATGTGTGCAAGTATGACTTCGCTACCTTTTACACAGCGTGCTGTGGAGGGGGGGGGTCTGGAGTTTCGAAAGACCCGGTACAGTTGGGCACTGGTTCACAATCACAGCATACACAGTCCACAGCGCGCCATGTTCCGTCCCAAGAAGGCGACGGTGGAGGCTGACCGCCTGAAGCGTCTGGAGGGCAAGATCGTCTATCTGAGCCACCTGCCGCGCGGCTTCGACAACGACGGCCTCAGGAGTTACTTCGGCCAGTTCGGACAGGTCGTCAACGCCAGGGTCTCCAAGAGCAAGGTTGTTTGTAGCTATTTGTAACTGTTTGGAGGCGTTTTCGATAGAAGATTGAACTTTGTTGACCTTTTCAGAAGGGCGTGTCTCGCTGTCACGGCTGGGTGCAGTTCCGCAAGCCGGTGGTGGCCAAGGTGGCGGCGGACACCATGAACAATTACCTGTTTAGGGAGCAGATACTCAAGTGTGCGTGGGTTGCTTGTAGGGCCACTAAAACGAATAGTGTGGCCACTGTGCTCGCGTCGCGCAGGTAAAGGTCCGGTCCCAATATCGGCTGGACTATTACAGGGTGGCTACAAGTGAAGTGGGCCACAGTTGTGATACTGTATCCATCAGCTCTAGACTACTGAGAACCTTGCG
>JASAMZ010009880.1:0-14276 GCA_030248115.1 Linhomoeus sp. GSCO2_2
TACCCGTGCGCGATGGATGGTATCAAAATCGACGAAAATAACTACATCAGCGGCGACCGTCTCCGACGCGTGTACTTCGCGTGCACTGGCCAGAGTTTGACGGGTCTTGACCACTCCAATCGCGTGTACATCACGGACGTGCCGACTCTGGAGTGCCGCTGCGAGGAGCTCATGCGCTGGATGGACCACCACGACTGCTACGTCTTGTTCGCCGACACGGAAGGCGTCAATTGGCGCAGCGTCACGAAACCATTCGAATCCGGCGATCCGCGCGAGAAGTTTCGGCGCCGCGAAGCGTGGCTAAAACGGAATCCGGGCCGTTCGCAAGACGACTACCCCGGCGCCATCGGCATCAGCGAAAAGCACATTCTCTTCCGCGGCCCGCACGGAAACGAGACATGGGCGAACGAATTCAAAGCGCCCGCTACCCACCTCCAAGTGACCAACTTTGACGGCACACTGTCCATGGTGGTGGATTTGCGCTATTTCTCCAAGATCGACTGGCGCAAGCATCGGCGCTACCACTTCCCCGCCGCGCTCAACGCGTTATTCACCTACGAGGGAAGGAAGTCCGACGGCTCCCTAGGCAGCGCGCCGCGCGTGATGGTCATGTTCTGGGACTTCCGTTCGGACTTGACGCGCCTCTACAACACGTACGTCGACATCCCAGACCGTCTCGTGCGCCTGAAAATACACCGCGACTACATCACAGGCGACGACGACATCATCGAGCGCGACGAGTTCCGCCGGCCGCTCCCCAATCTGTTGATCGAGAAGCCCTATCTCGACCAGATGCACGGTCTCTATCTGTGGGCGCCCCACATTCTTGACCCAGCGGAGCTGTGCGCGCACGATAACATCGAGCTCGGATTCCAGTGCGCCAACCAAGACGCCAAAACGCAGTATCCAATCCAGCGCACAGTTTCTCTCGCGAACGCGGCGACGGACGTGCTGAAACGCGCTGAGTGGGCGGACACGCACAAGCTGCAAGGCGCCTACGTAGACCAGTTGTGCGACCGCGCTGGCGTCCACAAGCTGACGGAATGGCACAAACGCGACGAGCGCAGAGGCGTCGACAGCTACCGTTTCCCCTTCGTCTCCTGGTGCTTCGGCATGCGCCTCGACTGACACGCGTCGACTCCCCACCGGAACATGCTGATCAACTACATGATCAATGACTGCAGGCAGATGGTCTTCGTCATGTGGTACCTCTGCCTGAACGTGTCCAGCTTCGACGCAGAGACGACTGGGAAGCGCTCGTGGTATTGGGGATGGGATCGCGTGCGCCGCCACATTTGAAACTACATGCGCACGTGCCGTCACGACAGCCAGAAATGGAGTAAGTCGACCGACGCGAAGGAAGCTGAGCCGGCCGACGCCGCGCAGGTACTGCCTATCGGCACCGAAGAAGCCGCTGCTTCCGCTTCGGAGAGAAGGTCGCTAGTGACGCCAGACGAGACTTTGCCCATCCCTGACGACATTCGAACGATTCTGCAAGAGTGGGTGAACACCTATCTCGACCAATCTGATCGACGCGAGTTGGTGTGTGCCGCTTCCCCACTCATGATGCGCAATTTCACGCTGCACGAGAACCAGCACGGCGCGCGATACGTTGACGTGGTGCACGACCGTCTAACGGCAATCGACGTCGCCAGCGACTTCAGCGCTTCGTCGATTTCGCGCGCGCAGCTGCACTACCACATCGCCAACTACGTGCTGTTCGTGCGCGCGGCTCGCAAGGCACTACGCGTGGCCGTCGCCAGCTATCGGTCCATCTATCTGGACAACCTGATCCACCGTCTGCTGGTGGTGGGCTTCCCCGACGACCCTGACAAGTGGACGAAGGAGCAGAGGGAGCTCCCTCCCGGTCTCGCGAAGGAGGAGGCGTCGACTATCCACGTTGATTTGCCCGCGCGCAACGTCAACGCTAGCGCCATGCTTCGATGCTACGTAGACGAACTGAAGGCGCAAACTCGCAACTCTGAATCTGCCGTCACCCATGTACAGATCAGAGTCAACGAACTGGAAGGCGAGAAGCGAGAGGTGCGCGCCACTCTATCAAACGTCTTCAGCGAGTTAGGCAAGCAGCTTCGTGATGGCAATACCACGGAGGCCGCTGACGTCTGCGACAATCTTGCCTTCGAATGGGCCGATGAGGAACCCATGGAGGAAGCGCCGCCCGAGGAAGACGCAGAGGCCCGCGAAGTGCAGCGTGGCGAATTGGACGACGTTGAGGCGCAAGTGCGCGCGCGAGCGACGGTTCGCGTCGATGCCGTCGCCGCTGCCAGCGCCGCCGAGTTTCGCGCCGGCGCGCAAGACGAACTCGACAAGCAGCGCGCCGAGGCTAAGACTGAGCGCGAGAAGCACCGGCTCACGTTGATCGAAGACGAAGTCGAGCGCATTTGCGAAGATTGGAACAACTTCCCCGACTCGCAATATCCGCGCAATATCGCCATCGGCACGTCATTCGCGCTCATCAGCGACCCTCTGAAGCGTCGGTTAGCCGACCAGTCCCTCCACACCCAACTAGGCACGAACCTGCAGGTGCTCAGGTGCAGGCAAGCCGCACAGGTACTGCCTCTCGGCACCATTTTGAAGCGCCCGGGGGCACCCAGGGGGGAGGGGGGGGGGGAGGAGTTGGGGTGCTGGGAGCAGAAGGGGGGGGACGGGGGCCCCCCCCCCCCCCTCCCTTGGGGGGGGGGCCCCCCGGGGCGCCGCTGGGGTTCAGAAGGTGCACCCGTCCCCCGCCAGTGTGGGGGGAGAGGGAGGACCCCGACTACTCCGAGTACGAGGACGAGCCTCCAGGGGTGGAAGAAGGAGAGGACTGGGGGACGCCCTCTAGAGTTACATAAGTCTTCAGCAGGAGAGCAGGTCGCAAGAAAGAGAGCAGGGGTCCTGGTGGAGAGAAAGTTCGCGTCCAGCCCGACCACAAAACTTTTATTGTAGCCTTTTCTCGCATCCCGAACTCCCGGCACAGGACTGGGCGACACTCTCTGGAGCTACCTAAGTCTGCAGCAGAAGACCAGGTTGCAAGAAAGAGAGCAGGGGCCCTGGTGGAGAGAAAGTTCGCATCCAGACTGACAACAAAACTTATTGTAGCCTTTTCGTGCATCCCGAGCTCCTGGCAGAAAGACTGGGTGACACCCTCTAGAGCTACAGCTACCAAAGTCTGCAAGAGGAGACCAGGTCGTGAGGAAGAGAGCAGGTGTCCTGGTGGAGAAAGTTCGCATCCAGCCTGACCACAAAACTTTTATTGTAGCCTTTTCGCGCGTCCCGAGCTACTGGTAGAAAGACTGGGCGACACCGTCTAGAGCCACCTAAGTCTTCAGCAGGAGACCAGGTCACGAGAAAAAGAGCAGGGGTCCTGATGGAGAGAAAGTTCTCGTTCAGCCCGACCACAAAACTTTTATTGTAGCCTTTTTGCATGTCCTGAGCTCCCGGCAGATGACCGGGCGACACCCTCTGGAGCTACCTAAGTCTCGCGTCCAGCCAGACCACAACACTTTTATTGTAGCCTTTGGAAGAGAGCAGGTGTCCTGGTGGAGAGAAAGTTCGTGTCCAGCCCGACCACAAAACTTTTATTGCAGCCTTTTCTCGCATCCCGAACTCCCGGCACAGGACCAGGCGACACCCTCTGGAGCTACCTAAGTCTGCAGCAGGAGACCAGGTTGCGAGAAAGAGAGCAGGGGTCCTGGTGGAGAGAAAGTTTGCATCCAGACCGACAACAAAACTTATTGTAGCCTTTTCGTGCGTCCCGAGCTCCCGGCAGAAAGACTGGGTGACTCCCTCTAGCGCTACAGCTACCAAAGTCTGCAGGAGGAGACCAGGTCGTGAGGAAGAGAGCAGGTGTCCTGGTGTAGAAAGTTCACATCCAGCCCAACCACAAAACTTTTATTGTAGCCTTTTCGCACGTCCTAAGCTACTGGCAGAAAGACTGGGCGACACTGTCTAGAGCCACCTAAGTCTTCAGCAGGAGACCAGGTCGCGAGAAAGAGAGCAGGGGTCCTGATGGAGAGAAAGTTCGCGTCCAGCCCGACCACAAAACTTCTTTTGTAGCCTTTTCTCACATCCCGAACTCCCGGCACAGGACCGGGTGACACCCTCTGGAGCTACCTAAGTCTGCAGTAGGAGACCAGGTTGCGTGATGCCTTCACTGCTACCGTGGGCAGTCGAACTGAGTAGGCCACAGAAATACGTGACGAACTGCGCCGCGAATTCCTACCCGTGCGCGATGATGGTATCAAAATCGACGAAAATAACTACATCAGCGGCGACCGTCTCTCTGACGTGTACTTCGCGTGCACTGGCCAGAGTTTGGCGGGTCTTGACCACTCCAATCGCGTGTACATCACGGACGTGCCGACTCTGGAGCGCCGCTGCGAGGAGATCATGCGCTGGATGGACCACCACGACTGCTACGTCCTGTTCGCCGACACGGAAGGCGCCAATTGGCGCAGCGTCATGAAACCATTCGAATCCGGCGATCCGCGCGAGAAGTCTCGGCGCCGCGAAGCGTGGCTAAAACGGAATCCGGGCCGTTCGCAAGACGACTACCCAGGCACCATCGGCATCAGCGAAAAGCACATTCTCTTCCGCGGCCCGCACGGAAACGAGACATGGGCGAACGAATTCAAAGCGCCCGCTACCCACCTCCAAGTGATCAACTTTGACGGCACACTGTCCATGGTGGTGGATTTGCGCTATTTCTCCAAGATCGACTGGCGCAAGCATCGGCGCTACCATTTCCCCGCCGCGCTCAACGCGTTATTCACCTACGAGGGAAGGAAGTCTGACGGCTCCCTAGGCAGCGCGCCGCGCGTGATGGTCATGTTCTGGGACTTCCGTTCGGATTTGACGCGCCTCTACAACACGTACGTCGACATCCCAGACCGCCTCGTGCGCCTGAAAATACACCACGACTACGTCACAGGCGACGACGACATCATCGAGCGCGACGAGTTCCGCCGACCGCTCCCCAATCTGTTGATCGAGAAGCCCTATCTCGACCAGATGCACGGTCTCTATCTGTGGGCGCCCCACATTCTCGATCCAGCGGAGATGTGCGCGCACGATAACATCGAGCTCGGATTCAAGTGCGCCAACCAAGACGCCAAAACGCAGTATCCAATCCAGCGCACAGTTTCTCTCGCGAACGCGGCGACGGACGTGCTGAAACGCGCTGAGTGGGCGGACACGCACAAGCTGCAAGGCGCCTACGTAGACCAGTTGTGCGACCGCGCTGGCGTCCACAAGCTGACGGAACGGCACAAACGCGACGAGCGCAGAGGCGTCGACAGCTACCGTTTCCCCTTCGTCTCCTGGTGCTTCGGCATGCGCCTCGACTGACACGCGTCGACTCCCCACCGGAACATGCTGATCAACTACATGATCAATGACTGCAGGCAGATGGTCTTCATCGTGTGGTATCTCTGCCTAAACGTGCCCAGCTTCGATGCGGAGACGACCGGGAAGCGCTCGTGGTATTGGGGATGGGACCGCGTGCGCCGACACATGCGAAACTACATGCGCACGCGCCGTCACGACAGCCATAAGTGGAGTTTGGCGACCGACGCGAAGGAAGCTGAGACGGCCGACGCCGCGCAGGTACTGCCTATCGGCGACGAAGGTGCCGCTGCTTCCGCTTCGGAGAGAAGGTCGCTAGTGACGCCAGACGAGACTCTGCCCATCCCTGACGACATTCGAACGATCTTGCAAGAGTGGGTGAACACTAGGGTTCCTAACGGGCCTAAAAACCTAGGCCCGGCCCGGCCCGTTTTGAAATTCTAAAAGCCCGGCCCGGCCCGGCCCGCTTGGAGGGTACCCATAGGCCCGCCCGGCCCGGCCCGCCAGTACTATTAGGCCCGCCCGGCCCGGCCCGGGACTTGTCAATTGTACAGGGCGTTTCAGCGAAACGAGTCCAACTTTAAAATTGAATTCCTCGAGCAAGACATCAATTTTTTTCACACGGTCTTTTGCATTAGATAGAGAGAGCTCTGGCGTTTTATATGTAGAAGAATTCTTCCACAATAGGGCCTACCTCGCTGACTACTCATTGAAAAGGCGCAAAAAGTTGGCAAATGCACCGAAATTATCACTTCTGTTTGACAGGAGCGCAAATTCTCCACGGTCAAAGGGATTAGCTGATATTCTGACACAGAAAACGCCAAAGTTTTCTCTTTCTGACGCAAAAGACCGCGTGGAAAAATTCATCGCCTAGCTCAAGTAATTCGATTCTAAAGTTGCACCCATTTCTCTGCAACTCCCATTACATCATGTAATAGCGATTGCACTGCATGGCACATTTATCACAGCACAAACCACAACATAATGGTCCAAAGCAAGCTTAATTTCCAGGCAATAAGTGCACAATAACTATAAGTTATTCAAATTCTTGCCGGAGGCAGAAATTTTTAGCATTTGTGAGTATGCATACCAAAGATTTTCTGCCGAAAATTTATAGTTCATAAGTGAAAGCCCGCCCGGCCCGGCCCGTCCTCTGGGAAACCCAGGCCCGGCCCGGCCCGGCCCGTCAGCCCAGAAGCAAAAGCCCGCCCGGCCCGGCCCGCGGGCCGGGCTTTTTTACGGGCCGGGCCGGGCCTGGCAGCCCGTTAGGAACCCTAGTGAACACCTATCTCGACCAATCCGATCGACGCGAGTTAGTGTGTGCCGCTTCCCCACTCATGATGCGCAATTTCACGCTGCACGAGAACCAGCACGGCGCGCGATACGTTGACGTGGTGCACGACCGTCTAATGGCAATCGACGTCGCCAGCGACTTCAGCGCTTCGTCGATTTCGCGCGCGCAGCTGCACTACCACATCGCCAACTACGTGCTGTTCGTGCGCGCGGCTCGCAAGGCACTACGCGTGGCCGTCGCCAGCTATCGGTCCATCTATCTGGACAACCTGATCCACCGTCTGCTGGTGGTGGGCTTCCCCGACGACCCTGACAAGTGGACGAAGGAGCAGAGGGAGCTCCCTCCCGGTCTCGCGAAGGAGGAGGCGTCGACTATCCACGTTGATTTGCCCGCGCGCAACGTCAACGCTAGCGCCATGCTTCGATGCTACGTAGACGAACTGAAGGCGCAAACTCGCAACTCTGAATCTGCCGTCACCCATGTACAGATCAGAGTCAACGAACTGGAAGGCGAGAAGCGAGAGGTGCGCGCCACTCTATCAAACGTCTTCAGCGAGTTAGGCAAGCAGCTTCGTGATGGCAATACCACGGAGGCCGCTGACGTCTGCGACAATCTTGCCTTCGAATGGGCCGATGAGGAACCCATGGAGGAAGCGCCGCCCGAGGAAGACGCAGAGGCCCGCGAAGTGCAGCGTGGCGAATTGGACGACGTTGAGGCGCAAGTGCGTGCGCAAGCGACGGTTCGCGTCGATGCCGTCGCCGCTGCCAGCGCCGCCGAGTTTCGCGCCGGCGCGCAAGACGAACTCGACAAGCAGCGCGCCGAGGCTAAGACTGAGCGCGAGAAGCACCGGCTCACGTTGATCGAAGACGAAGTCGAGCGCATTTGCGAAGATTGGAACAACTTCCCCGACTCGCAATATCCGCGCAATATTGCCATCGGCACGTCATTCGCGCTCATCCGTGACCCTCTGAAGCGTCGGTTAGCCGACCAGTCCCTCCACACCCAACTAGGCACGAACCTGCAGGTGCTCAGGCGCAGGCAAGCCGCACAGGTACTGCCTCTCGGCACCATTTTTGAACGCGCCAAACGAGCACCCAGGGTTGAAGTGGTCGGAGGAGAAGTTGGAGTGCTGGAAGCAGAAGGAGGCGTACGGCGGCCCTGTCCCCATCGCTTCGGGCGAAGGCGCCCCCCAGGGCGCCGCTGAGGTTCAGAAGGTGCAGCCGTTGCCCGCCAGCGTGTCGGAGGAGCAGGAGGACCTCGACTACTCTGAGTACGAGGACGAGCCTCCAGGGGAGGAAGAAGGAGAGGAGGAAGAAGAAGAGGAGGAGGACGACGAGGAGGAAGACCCGACCACCCACCTCTACTAGCTCCCGCTTGTGCAGCCCGGAGTCCGGTCTTCAGCGGGGGGGGGGGGGGGGGGAAGTTGTTGCGGAGCTACTTCGCCACCCTCCCTATTTGGTGCTGTTTCCCCCTTTTCTCCCTTTTCTTTCTTGTTCACGTTGTGTTACTGCCACGGTGTATGGTAGTTTGGTGTCGTGAAGGAAACCGTGTCAGTACAGTTTGCGTGTTTTTCCGCTGTGCCCGTCTCTTACTTCCAGTGGGGGAACGAGCCCCAGCCTTCTCGTGATCTCGTCTCTCGTTGGTGCCGTTTCGTCTCAAACCACCTGTTCGATTTGGAGTTCGCCGGGCCTACAGCGAGAGCCGCCAGAAGACTCCTACCACGATCGCCATCGCTGTAGTAGTGTGTGTCCTGGCTACTGTAGGCCACGTCATCCCGCCAAGTTAGGTGAATGCACACAGAATGCAACGAGAAAGCTATTCATTCATAGCGCTCGCTTTTATCCCCACCGTCTACCTTTTGGTTGAAGGGCGGCACGGCTCCGCCGCTTCCACGGAATTAAAAGCGCAAGTTGCCATTTAAAAGCGCATTCTGCCATTTTAAAAGCGCTTCCGGCCAAATTAAAAGCGCACCGCTGCGTTTCGCGGCCGCCAGAAATTAAAAGCGCGAGATGCCAATTAAAAGCTGGACGTCCCATTTAAAAGCTGCAAATATTTATCCCCTTTTGCGATCCGCTGGGCCGATTGGGCTGAAATTTGGACAGGAGTTCGGACTCGAGATGCCGATCACATATCAGAAGAGAAAATTCAAAAATTCCTTCGCGTTCGCGAGATACAGGATTAAATTTGACGTCAGACAATTTCGGCAACTTTGACATCGCGCTGCAGTCGAACTCGTCGTCGTGCAAAGTTGCTGTAATTGAATAAAGTACTCATCTTTGTACCCTCTATTGCCACACCAAATTTCAGCTCATTCGGCTGTAATCCATGTTTGAAGAAATGGATAATTTCACCGATTTACAAAAATTGGATCGCAATCGATTTGGCTGAAATTTGGTGTGGTGATAGGTTCTTTATTCAATTACAGCAACTTTGCACGACGACGAGTTCGACTGCAGCGCGATGTCAAAGTTGCTGAAATCGTCTAAATCGCCTAATCTCGCGAACGCGAAGGAATTTTTGAATTTTCTCTTCTGATATGTGATCGGCATCTCGAGTCCGAACTCCTGTCCAAATTTCAGCCCAATCGGCCTAGCGGATCGCAAAATCGACATAATCCGTCAAACGGATTATAATAATCCGCAAAATGTCCGGTGGTAATCATAACGTTAAAGAGATGGCGATCACGAATTCGGCCTTAGTTTTGCACTCCGATGTATCAGGAGGCCACAACAAGAAAGGAGTCACTGTGCGTAGGGGTCCAAATTTGTGGAGTATATTGCGTCCACCGGACGACTTGCCTGGTTTGTGGAGTATAAAAATTGTATCGATCGGTTTAGTCTAGCCTGACTTATGAGCGTTTGAATTTACACAGAATCCGCACGATCACTATAGCACTCCCTTTTGCAGGGGAGGAGTGCCAAAAAGTGTCTCTAATTAAGTGTCTCTAATTAAAAGTGAAAGTCAAAAAAAGTGTCAAATTAAAAGTCTCAAAAAGTGTCTCTAATTATCCATTAGACTCAGCAACTGGCGAGTTATCAATCTAAGGATTAGTAGCTGCCTGTTGAGGAATGGGTCGTCGTATCCGTCCTCGATGCGACCTCTCTTGCGCTCGTAGGTCAGCCGGAAGAACTGCTGCTTCATGGGAGAGCTCTGCGACAGTTCCTCCAACACCGCCTTGTAGATTCGGTCCATGATTGCCTACATTGAAGCCTATTTTTAAAGTCCAATCGAGGAAAAGAGTAAGTCAGGGAGGCGCCTCGTTGCTGGATACACACGGTCCCCTTGAGTTATGGTAGCGCAATCCATTCTGCCTAGTACCTACCGGTCTAGGACGTTTGGGCGCCGCCGTTTGGGCGCCGCCGATTGGGCGCCGCCGTTTGGGCGCCGGGGACGTTTGGGCGCCGCCGTTTGGGCGCCGGACGTTTGGGCGCCAGACTCAACCAAGGATAATTGACTCACCTATGCTTCCGCAGAAAGCTTGCTGATGTCGTAGTCCGGGAAACAGCTTCGGTCGCGCCTGCGGCGCAGCCCGAAGCTGATTCCCCGGACTACGACATCAGCAACCTTTCGCACGTGCCGTCGCCTGCGGCGACGCCTTTACTAAGCATAGCCTTGAACATAAGCCTAAGCATAAGCCAGATCTATTGCTAAGCCTCAGCTTGAACTAAGCCAAGCCTGAAGCCAAGCGGTGACTGAAAGGCAAATGACACAATCCCGTTACAGTGAAAGTCGAAAGACAATATCAGTCAGCGGCGCCCAAACGTCCGGCGCCCAAACGTCCCCGGCGCCCAAACGGCGGCGCCCAACCGGCGGCGCCCAAACGTCCCATTCCGGTACCTACCGGCACGGCGGCGAGCACAGTGGGCTGTAGGACGGCGCAGTCGCCCTTTGTACCCTTCTTGATCTTGCTGGCGCGATCGTGGAGTGTCAGCGGCGAAGAGTAGCCGACGCGGCAGCCGCTGCTCAAGCAAGCGACCTCGGCCGCAACCTCCAGTATGTGCGCCAAGGGCAGATAGGCGATGTAGGTGTCGCTCGGCCTGAACCGTCAGTGGACGTTTACTACTGAAGCGTTGGAGTTTCCAGGGTTGTCGTCATGTGTGGCAGCGACGCACCCCAGACCGTCGATGGCCCAGCACTGGGCGGCGGTGGCAGCGACCACGTTGGCGTGACTGATGATGACCCCTTTTGGAGCGCCAGTCGTCCCACTTGTGTACATGATCAGAGCGACGTCGTCGGGCTTCGGCGCCGTCCACAGCGCGGACGCCGACCCCTTCTCTTCCTCCTCTTCCATCGCCAGCGCTGAAGAGAGTCGAAACTGCACTGCGCATCAACAACAGTCCGAAAACCAAACCCTGAACCTTTGTCCTCGCCCAAATTCTTGAGCTCCGTCAGTGACATCACTTTCAGGCGACTGAACTCGTGCGAGAGCGACTCGACGGTGACGGGACTGTCGTCGTCGGGCATGCGCGAAGGGAAGACCACTGCTTGCTTCAAGCTGACGCAGCCGTTGATTATGTTCTGTTGAAGAAGAAAGACACAGTAATCCAGGTAAAGAGACGCAACGCAAAGAAAACAGCAACGCTCGACGCTGCCCAGTGCCTACTCCGAGTTTGCCGATCAGCTCGTAGGATGTGACGATGGTGGTGGCCTCCGTCTCGTCGATGGCGGCGACGATCGCTTCCTCGCCCAGCGTCGCGTAGACCGTCACCACTAAACCATCAGAAACTGAGGGACGAGCGAGGCGCTCAACCGCTGCATGCGCAACCAAGCCTACCAGGAATTCCTCTGCGGAAGCAGGCCAGGGCGGTGATCATCCAGTCGGCTGAAGTCTCGGCGTAGATGACGAGTGGCGTTCGATCGACGTGTCCCAATTCGTACAGACCGAAGGCGGTGTTGAGCACCTCCTGATTGGCTTCGTAGTAGGACATGAAGTCGTAGTCGTCGGCCAACACCAACTGTAATGACACGAGTTCGACTTGTTTCTTCTACGCGAAGTATACGCAGACATGTGCACCTTCTGAAAGATGCGCCCTCCGGACTGGACTTCTTGATCGGTCGAAACGATGGCCCTGGTGCCGAAGCCTGCAAGTGGTCAATCCGAGGATCATGTAACCCCTTGGTTCCCGTTCACTCTTTTTGGTCCCGTTCCACCCTTAGAAATGTATGCTCCCGGGTTGCATATCAAACTGATCACAGTGACAATAAACGGGAGCACTGTCTGTTCCCATTATTTACACGGGACCAACCTTTGACATGGTTGCTCCCGTTTAGTTAACAGGACCATCGCATAATAGGGAGCACTATTCGTGCCACCTGTTGTGCATAACCGGGATCAACTACATACAACTGGGATCAAAGAAGGCACTCATAGTTCCTAATGATAAAACCTGAATGAGTGCACTCCTTTCCTCTATCCTAATCTCCACGTTCGGTCTGTCTGTCTGTCCGAACACTTTTCGCCATAACTTTCGACTGTGTCGATGGATCGGGACGATCTATGTGGTACACTTTTCACCATAACTTTCGACTGTGTCGACGGATCGGGATGATCAATGTGGTGAAACGACCGCTCGTTTTCGACACTTCTCGCTAACTAGGCCTCGACTTTGGCCTTCGCCTAAATTTTGTCAAAAATCCAAAAATATCATCCTCGGCAAATATCCGCGCTGCTACGGTATCGTGCAATCGTATAAGGCGTGCCAAGAAGTGTCTACGCACGTGTAAGCAACCATGCCTATAGGAATGACTTACTGTAGCAGTGCAGCCACCGACGCCATCCACCCAGCGCGAGATCCCCTGCTGTGTAGCTGGCTATTAGGTGGGAGTGTACAATGGGGATGCCGCTCGAGTTCTCTACATGGCGAGCAGCCATGCACAGCCTATGGTCAGTGCGGCCTGCTTAGATCAGTGTGTTGTGTGTCCCGCCTTTGTGCAGCCGCTGTGCGTGATAGTTCATCCGCAGGGACTGAAGTAAGACGTGCGGCCTGCTTACTGGCAGTCTCCGCTCTCTACTGATGAAAGTGAGACACAGTTCTGGAAAGAAAGGCAATGGGTGGTTAGCACTCCTTACTGCTGTACGTCCAGCAGGTAACTTGAACATGGCTGCGAGCATCCAATCTCCAACGAGTGAGTTGCGCGACAACGGGCTGCGAGTATCCACTCTCAAACGTGTGAGTTGTGCAACAATGGCCTGCGAGTACTCTTGAATGCGTGAGTTGCACAACCATGGCCTGCGAGTGCTCTCGAATGCATGAGTTGCGCGACAATGGCCTGTGAGTACTCTTGAACGAGTGAGTTGCGCGACAATGGCCTGCGAGTACTCTCGAATGCGTGAGTTGCGCGACAATGGCCTGCAAGTACTCTCGAATGCGTGAGTTGCGCGACAATGGCCTGCAAGTACTCTCGAATGTGTGAGTCACGCGGCAATGGCCTGTGAGTACTCTCTAACTCGTGAGTTGCACAACAATGGCCTGCGAGTACTCTCGAATGCGTGAGTTGCGCGACAACGGCCTGTGAGTACTCTCGAATGTGTGAGTTGCGCGACAATCATCTGCGAGTACTCTTGAACACGTGAGTTTTGCAACAATGGCCTGCGAGTACTAAATGTGTGAGTTGCACGACAATGGCCTGCGAGTACTTTCAAACACGTGAGTTGCGCGACAATGGCCTGCGAGTACTCTCGAGCACAGTGTGCACCCTGAAGTTGGTATGGTGGTCACGCTAAGCCTCAGTTGAGATCTGCCAGGCATGACGCCGACAGAGTTTTAGTGCAACTGTAAGTGGAATAAACACACCTCAATCTAATTCACCACCTGCTTAGGCCTGCTGTGCCCCTTCTGTGCACTCTCTCAGTATCAGAGGTGGAGGATGGCCAGACTCTCGGGGTGCACTCAGTCAGTAATTTTGTGGGGTGCATGCAGTCAGTAATTCTAGAAGCTGGCCAGATTTACGTTGGGCGCACTCCGTCAGTAAAAGGGGTGCACACAGTCGGTAAAAGGGGTGCACTCATTAAGTGTCATACATTCCTAACCTGCCCTGTTCTGCAGGAGTTCCACAGAGTTCCTTGCATAACCTGGAGCAACATTGTTGTTAGATCCCGATTATAATAACCAGGACCTAAGCACCCCAAGGAATGAACGGAGTTTTAGCGTGATCAAACATAGTTGGAAGGTTTCTTTAAACAGGTCAAACCAATGATATCTGGGACCAGAGGTAGAAGCAGGATCAATAGACCCAGCTTTCCGCAGGAGTGTGCTCCCGCTTAAGTAAACGGGTCAGCCGATTCGTGAATGGGAACCAGGGGGATAAGCAAAGCGAGACGGCGGTTTACGACCGTCATCGAGACTCAAGAGTGGCACTCACACTCTTGGTCGTCGTAGAGCTGGACGATGTGTCGCCAGAGTTTATCCAACGTGTCCCGGGCGTCGAATCTCTCTGTCATGAGAGAATCCAAGTGATCGGCGTTTCGCCATGGCGAATTCGGCAGAGTCTCATTCAGTTGCTTCGCCTAGAAAGGGAGCGGCAAGATGTCTACGTGCCCCCTTCGTTCCTTCGGATCTCCAGCAAGGTACCTTTGTGCGCATGGACCGCTGGAGCTTGGCGGCAGGACTGGCAAAGACGGCGAAAGGGAGCGTCACCA
>JASAMZ010009881.1:2500-80105 GCA_030248115.1 Linhomoeus sp. GSCO2_2
TACGTATGTATGTACGTATGTATGTACGTATGTATGTATGCATGCATGCATGCATGCTCATGCATGCATGCTCATGCATGCATGGTCATGCATGCGTGCGTGCTAGTGGTGGCAGCTTGAAACTAAGTAAGTACTTACTTAGTTTTACTTAGTTGTTTTGGAACTGAGTACTTAGTTTCTTACTTACTTAGTTTTATTTTTGGAAAACTAAGTATACTTACTCGTACTCGTACTTAGTTTTCCAGGTCCGTACTTACTTAGTTTTGCGAAATTTACTAAGTACTTTTTCATACTTACTTAGTTTTACTTAGTTTTAAATAACTAAGTAAGAAACTAAGTAAACCAAATTGTTGACATGTTGATCTATTTTGGCGCTGTATACTCGCGCATTGCCTGGTTTGAATGGGCTTTTCTGCGATGAGTTACTCAAAGAATGTCAAATTTGCTAAACAACTTTTTCTTGGAGTCCATTTGTGGCCCTACTAACCTCGAATTAACAACATACCAGCATTTCCGAGACCAGATTCACTTTTGCTTGCTTGTGTTTGCTTACTCAGTTTACTTACTTAGTTTACCCAGATTTTTCGAGTACTTACTTAGTTTTGTTAGAAACTAAGTAAGTACGCTTTACTTACTTAGTTTTACTTAGTTTTCTGAAAAACTAAGTACTTACTTAGTTACTTACTTAGTTTTATTTTTGGAAAATTGCCACCACTAGTGCGTGCACCTATGTATGTTTATTCCAGTTGTAATGCTGATGTGAATTGAATCAATTTGCATATTATTTGTCGATTTTTGTTGCAAAAGTGGAGTGCCCCGCGTTAAAGGGGTCAAAAGTGAATTGACTTGGCGGTACATTGGATTCTCTCTGGATATTTCGCTTTTGTGTGTTGTAGCTGACCGTTTTTCAACTGTTTCAGCGGTTTCTGGGTATTTGTCGCTGAAACGAGAGGAACGCAACGAAATTTGTCGCAAAAGTGGAGTACCCCACGAATGGCTCGCCCGACTTGTTAGATATCACAGAATTTTGGTATATAACGTGTCCCTATACTCGATATTAGTATGTACTCCCCGACAGACTATTATACTACTACTGTCAGAACACGCGGTTTTGCATCTTTGCTTTTAGAACTTTGACCAATGACTAAATTCCAAATTATTTCGAAAATATCGACTGCATCAGTAAATTCTGACCACAGAAGGCACCATACGATGTAATTGGCGTAAGATTTCGCGACAGAAGTGCTTAACAGTGTCACCATTCATGACTGAGTTGTCGTTGTGAGACTCCAAAGTGTATTCGCAGGCACTGCATGCACTGCAGGGGCACAGCATCAAACTGCTTTGGATCTATGTCAAATGTTTTTAGATCTATCTGAAATCTCCTACGGGCTAAACCAAAATGTCTATGGGCTAAACCCAAACGTCTATTGTGTATTTACAGGCACGGGAGCTGGTGCGAGCGTTAATGTAGCCACTGGCAGGGGCTCAGTGTCAAATGTCTTGAGATCTGTCTGAAATGCCCTATTGGCTAAACACAAATGTCTATGGGCTAAACACAAGAGTCTACTATGTATTTGCAGGCACACGAGCTGGCGCGATCCTAAACGTAGGCACTGACAGGGGCACAGGTTCGAATGGCTTGAGATCTATCTGAAATGTCCTATGGGCTAAAGCCAATTGTCTACAGGCTAAACCCAAGCATCTATTGTGTTCGCAGTGCACTGAATTCGATGATTGTGTTATCTCCTCCATGCTCTGCAGATTACCCATATGCTATTAACCATGGAGATTCTCCTACGGGCTAAAGGCCCTAGTCCTATATACTAAGCGGCAAAACTCTGTCCGTCTGTCTGTTTGTTTGTCTGTTTGTCTGTGAACGCCATAACTCTAGAGATCGTTGAGAGATCGGGATGATCTATAGCTTAAACTGACCACCATACACTGTAGTTTTGCACCTCCTATTTTAGAACTTTGACTGATGACTAAATTCCACAATACTTCGAAAATATCGACTGCACCAGTACATTCTGAGCACAGAAGGCACCACAAGCTGTGATTGACACTTGATTTCGCGCCAAGAGCGTTATACAGTGTTACCACTCATGACAGAGTTGTCGTTGTGAGACACAGAAGTGTATTTGCAGGCACTGCATGCACTGGCAGGGGCACAGCATCAAACTGCCTGGGGTCTATGTCAAATGTCTTTAGATCTATCTGAAATCTCCTATGGGCTTAACCCAAGTGTCTATTGGCTAAACCCAAGCATCTATTGTGTATTTAAAGGCACGGGAGCTGGTGTGAGCCTAAATGTAGGCACTGGCAGGGTCACAGTGTCAAATGACTTGAAATCTATCTGAAATGTCCTATTGGCTAAACCCAAATGTCTACAGGCTAAACCCAAGCATCTATTGTGCATTGGCAGGCACAAGAGCTGATGCTATCCTAAATGTAGGCACTGGCAGGGGCACAGGGTCGAATGGCTTGAGACCTATCTGAAATGTCCTACGGGCTAAACCCAAGTGACTACAGGCTAAAACCCAAGTGTCTATTCGAAGCGTAGAAGGACATAATGCTTCTGATAAAGCTTGAAGCGAATAAGATATTTGAAGAAGACCACACAGAAGCTAGTTTATTTTGGCGCGACGTTTCGAAACGCTACATGGCGTCCCATCCTCAGGCGCTATACCTACCGTTCAAATTTCAATCACAAAATCACGAATGGATCACTATCCTGTTATCCCAGTAATACAGTGGCCTGGAAGAATGTTAGGTATGCAGATTATGTTGAAATTGTTTCCGTATAGAAGGAATCACTGACTGCCAAATTGGGGATAATAGCTTATCTGGCATAGCCCAAGTTCTAGGACCAGCCGCACTGATCAAGAAGGACTCTGCGATAATCCTCTTGTGATAGTTCTTTTCCAAATATAGTGGTCTAGCGATATCGGCTGGATTGTGATTCCTATGCGGATACCAAGCTCCCTTAGCAGTATTCTTGGAGTAGTGGTGCTCCTTGGAGCGCACCAATAATGCGCGCTTAGTGTGACCTATGTACAAGGCGTTGCACTGGCTGCAGTCTAAACCATAGACGTGATCGCGTTTGAAGAATGCCGAAATCTGGTCCTTATGACCGGAAAAGAATGCAGAAAGCGGCTTCCCTCCTCTGGTGCGAACTCCAATGTTGTATTTGGCACAAATGCGTTTAAAGGCAAATTCGTGCTCTCCCAAATATGGCGCAGTTATGGTATAGTCATACTGAGGAACCGGCCTTGGTCTGGTAATTGGATTGGTCAGGTAGTAACGGATCATGCGGACAGGATAGCCTGCCTGTTTGAAGGAGTGGAAGATAATGCCTTTCTCAAGCTGAATCGTAGATGGGTGGTTACAGTACCTCCGCATTCTCTGGCATAAGGACTGTAAAGCCTGCCGTTTCGCGGTCATGGACGACGCTGAGGTCCATGGAATCTGAAGCAATGTATCTGTAGGTTTATGGAAAATCCCAGTCGTAAATGAGCCATCAGTGTTGAGAACTAGGCTCAAGTCTAGGTAATGGCCAGATAGTGAGGGTGTCTGGGAACATTCATAGTCAATAGACGGGGTCAACTGATTAGCCCGTTGCAGTATATCATCGTGAAGCACGTCTAGTTGGGAATCCAGTAAGAAAATGTCATCCATGAAGCGACAATAAAGCCCATTCCCTGAAAGCATTCTGGAGATCCGCTCGTCATGGGTGTGCATGAAGATATTCGCCAAGGCCGCAGAAAGTCGACCCCCCATGGGCAACCCTTTTAGTTGCAGATACATTTGATCTTTGTACGTGAACGTGGTATTAGAAATAACCACTGTCATTAATTCCAGAATCGCTCCGATAGACATACTTGTTCTTAAGAACAAAGTATTGTCATTCTCCAAAAAGAGCCTCAATTGGCTAAGGGTCTCAGCGACTGGGATGTTAGTGTACAAACTTTTGACATCCCACACTGCAAACCTCGGTTCATCTTCGATGGAAAGGTTGTGGCTCATAAGTAGCTGATAGAACTGGCTTGTGTCAGTCATCAAGAATCGGGAGTAGGTGTATGGACGGATAACTAACAGCAAAGCCTTAGAAATGGCGTCGTGCTCTGGCTCAAGCATGCTGACTACGGGGCGCAGAGGAGCCTGTGGCTTGTGCACTTTGGTGGTGCCATAAAATCTGGCAGGCTGGCTCAAGGTGGAAGCATACATGCGCCTCTGTGGGGCGGATATGTCCCCAGTTGTGGATAAGCTTTTCAAAGACTTGGAAAAGAGAGAGGCTCTCTCCTTCTGATGCTTAAGAATTGGGGTTGGCAATCTTCTGTAGGTGTCCAGACAATCCAGATGAGCACGCACTTTAGTGTCATAATCAGCGGATGTCAAAATAGAGAGACCTTTGCCTTTATCGAATGTTGTAACCACAATATCTTTGTGCCGTAAATGCTTAATGCTAGCTGCTTCACCGGCTGTAATATTTTGCTTAGGAGGCTGAGACAATTTAGTCCGTATAAAAGTGGCCATTTCAAAACGAAAATGATTGGCCAACTCCTGTGGCAACAAAGAAGCTGTTGCCTCCGCAGCTGAGCTAACACCAAGAACGTCAAATGTCTTCGGCGCAATTCGATAACCAGGACCTTTGGCAAGTAGATGTTTTGCTTGGACACTTATAGTTGCGCCATTCTGAATATGGAGCTGAGGATAAGTATGAGGCAGCTCCGCAGTGCCATGTCTTAAAGCAGAATGTGGGAAGAACTTCCTTTCAAGAGAGGAAATAATAGCTGCCGTTAGGTTGCGCGAATTGGTCACGAGAGATAATCTTAATTGGTTCTTCTGAAGAAGTGGGAGCTGCAGTTGTCCCAAAAGAATATCCATCTGAGACTCGAAGTGCCGAGAAGAACCAAAGTGATGACGTCTCACGTTTCGCAGCAGCATAAAGGATAATTTTTGTTGATAGGAGGCCACTTGAGGAGGGAAATTCCTCTTGTCATAAAACGATCTGGGTAGAAAATTGTTGTGGAGACATAAAGTGAGGAATACAGCGTGAGCTTTGTGAGTTGCCAGTTTTCTTGAATAATGTCCCAAACGATTGAAAATTTTGAGCTCATTTGGTCCAAGGGTCTGTCTTATCGAAGCGTAGAAGGACATAATGCTTCTGATAAAGCTTGAAGCGAATAAGATATTTGAAGAAGACCATACAGAAGCTAGTTTATTTTGGCGCGACGTTTCGACGTTTCGTTACAGGCATGGGAGCTGGTGCAATCCTAAATGCAGGCACTGGCAGGGGCACAGTGTCAAATGATTTGAGATCTACCTCAAAGTCCTGCGATGCACTGAATTTGATGATTGCATTATCTCTTTCACACTGTGCAGATCACCCATGGGCTATTGACCGTAGAGATTCTCCTACGGGCTAAAGGCTCTAGTCCTTATTACTAAGCGGCCTAAGTCTGTCCGTCTGTTTGTTTGTTTGTTTGTTTGTTTGTCACTCTGTAAGCGCTCTAGCGCTTGCTACAGTTGACGGATCGTGATGATTTATAGCTTAAACTGACCGTCAGAACACGCGATTTTGCATGTTTGCATTTAGAACTTTAACCGAAGTCTAAATTCCACAAAATTTCGACAATTTCGACTGTGAGGTGCAGAAGTCTGCTAAACCATGATGATTCAAATGGCGGCCACGGCGGCAATGACGCGCGCACTGTGCATCAACTTCAAATCGTAGTGCATTTCATTCACAGTGTCACCACTCACTAAAGAGTTGTCGTTGTGAGACTCCAGTGTATTCGCAGGCACTCCATGCACTGGCAGGGGCACAACATCAAACTATTCTGGGTCTATTTCAAATGGCTTGAGATCTAAAAATGTCCAACTGGCTAAACCCTAACGTCTACGGGCTAAACCCAAGAGTCTATTGTGTATTTGCAGGCATGGAAGCTGGTGCCATCCAAAGCATAGGCACTGGCAGGGGCACAGGGTCGAATGATTTAGATCTACCTGTGGCTATCTTTGGCTGATCCCAAATGTCTACAGGCTAAACCCAAGTGTCTATTGTGTGTTTACAGGCACGGGAGCTGGTACGAGTCTAAATGTAGGCATTGGCAGGGGCGCAGGGTCGAATGACTTGAGATATATATATAAAATGAACTATGGGCAAAACCTAATTGTCTATGGGCTAACCCAATTGTCTATGGGCTAAAAAATGTTGGCACTGGCAGTGTCACAGTGTCGAATGGCTTGAGATACATCTGAAAGGACCTACAGGCTAAACCCAATTGTCTAACTGGCTAAACCCGATTGTCTACGGGCTAAACCCAAGTGTCTATTGTGCATTCACAGGCATGGGGACAGGTGGGATCCTGAATGTAGGCACTGGCAGGGGCACTGTGGCAAATGATGCGAGATCTAAACTGTAATGTCCTGAGGTGCACTGAATTCGATGATTGCATTATCTCCTTTGTGCCCATGGACTACTGACCATAGAGATTCTCCTACGGGCTAAAGGCTCTAGTCCTATATACTAAGCGGCAAAACTCTGTCCGTCTGTTTGTCTGTTTGTCTGTGAACGCTCTAGCGCTCGCTACAGTTGACGGATCGCGATGATCTATAGCTTAAACTGACCATCAGAACACGCGGTTTTGCATCTTTACTTTTAGAACTTTGATCGATGACTAAATTCCAAATTATTTCGAAAATATCGACTGCACCAGTACATTCTGACCACAGAAGGTACCACATGATGTAATTGGCGTTTGATTTCGCGACAAAAGTGCCTTACAGTGTCACCATTCATGACAGAGTTGTCGTTGTGAGACTCCAAAGTGTATTCGCAGGCACTGCATGCACTGGCAGGGGCACAGCATCAAACTGCTTTGGATCTATGTCAAATGTCTTTAGATCTATCTGAAATCTTCTACGGGCTAAACCCAAATGCTACAGGCTAAAGTCAAGTGTCTATTGTGTATTTACAGGCACGGGAGCTGGTGCGAGCATAAATGCAGGCACTGGCAGGGGCGCAGTGTCAAATGTCATTAGATCTATCTGAAATCTCCTACGGGCTAAACCCAAATGTCTATTGGCTAAACCCAAGTGTCTATTGTGTATTTACAGGCACGGGAGCTGGCGAGATCCTAAACATAGGCACTGACAATGGGCACAGGGTCTAACGACCTGAGATCTAACTGTAGTGTCCTGTAGTGCACTGAATTCGATGATTGCATTATCTCCTTCATGCTCTGCAGATTACCCATACACTATTGACCATGGAGATTCTCCTACGGGCTAAAGGCTCTAGTCCTATATTACTAAGCAGCCTAGAGTCTGTCCGTCTGTCTGTTTGTCTGTGAGCGCTCTAGCGCTCGCTACAGTTGATGGATCGCAATGATCTATGGCTTAAACTGACCGTCAGAACACGCGGTTTTGCATCTTTGCTTTTAGAATTTTGACCGATGACTAAATTCCAAATTATTTCGAAAATATCGACTGCACCAGTACATTCTGACCACAGAAGGTACCACACGATGTAATTGGCATTTGATTTCGCGACATAAGTGCTTTACAGTGTCACCATTCATGACAGAGTTGTCGTTGTGAGACTCCAAAGTGTATTCGCAGGCACTGCATGCACTGGCAGGAGCACATCATCAAACTGCTATGGATCTATGTCAAATGTCTTTATATCTATCTGAAATCTTCTACGGGCTAAACCCAAATGTCTACGGGCTAAACCCAACTATCTATTGTGTATTTACAGGCACGGGAGCTGGTGCGAGCATAAATGCAGGCACTGGCAGGGGCACAGTGTCAAATGTCTGTAGATCTATCTGAAATCTCCTACGGGCTAAACCCAAATGTCTATGGGCTAAACCCAAGCGTCTGTTGTGTATTTACAGGCACGGAAGCTGGTGCGAGCATAAATGCTGGCACTGGCAGGGGCACAGTGTCAAATGTCTTTAGATCTATCTGAAATCTCCTATGGGCTAAACCCAAATGTCTATGGGCTAAACCCAAGCGTCTATTGCGTATTTACAGGCATGGGAGCTGTCGCGCACCTAAATGTAGGCACTGGCAGGGGCACAATGTCAAATGTCTTTAGATCTATCTGAAGTGTTCTACAGGCAAAACCCAAGTGACTACGGGCTAAACCCAATCATCTATTGTGTATTTACAGGTGCGGGAGCTGGCGAGATCCTAAACACAGGCACTGACAATGGCACAGGGTCCAACGACCTGAGATCTAACTGCAGTGTCCTGCAGTGACTGAATTCGATGATTGCGTTATCTCCCTCATGCTCTGCAGATTACCCATATGCTATTGACCATGGAGATTCTCCTACAGGCTAAAGGCTCTAGTCCTATATACTAAGCGGCATAGAGTCTGTTTGTTTGTTTGTTTGTTTGTCTGTTTGTCCGGCGATTTTCTCGCGACTCGGGCGACGGATCCTGGAGATCCTATATACTAAGCGGCATAGAGTCTGTTTGTTTGTTTGTTTGTTTGTCTGTTTGTCCGGCGATTTTCTCGCGACTCGGGCGACGGATCCTGGAGATCTATAGCTTAAACTGACCGTCATGGACTGGAAGGATGCCATTTTGGGGTCTCAACTTTGGTCAAAGTCTAAATTCCATAAAATTTCAACAATTTCAAGTTGTGAGGTGCACAATTCTGCTAAACCATGCTGATTCAAACGGCGGCCACAGCGGCAATGACGCGCGCACTGTCCAACACGCAAAACATCAACTATAAATCGTTGTGAGTGACATTTGCAGTGTCACCACTCACCAAAGAGTTGTCGTTGTGAGACTCCAAAGTGTATTCGCAGGCACTCCATGCACTGGCAAGGCCACAACATCAAACTATTCTGGATCTATTTCAAATGGCTTGAGATCTATTTGGAATGTCCAATTGGCTAAACCCAAACGTCTACAGGCTAACCTCAGGTGTCAATTGTGTATTTACAGGCATGGGAGCTGGTGCAATCCTCAACGTAGGCACTGGCAGGGGCACAGGTTGAATGACTTGAGATCTATCTGAAATGTCCTATGGGCTAAACCCGATTGTCTACTGGCTAAGCCGACATGTCGATTGTGTATTTGCAGGCACAGGAATTGGTGTGATCCTAAATGTAGACCCTGGCAGGGGCACAGTGTCAAATAACTTGAGGTCTAAGTTTAATGTCCTGCACTGCACTGAATTTGATGATTGTATTGTATCCTTCATGCTCTGCAGATTGCCCATATGCTATTGACCATAGACATTCTCCTACGGGCTTAAGGCTCTAGTCCTATATACTAAGGCGCCTAACTGTGTCCGTCTGTTTGTTTGTTTGTTTGTTTGTCTGTGAGCGCTCTAGCGCTCGCTACAGTTGATGGATCGCGATGATCTTTAGCTTAAACTGACTGTCAGAACACGCGGTTGTGCATCTTTGCTTTTAGAACGTTGACCAATGTCTGAATGCCATAAAATTTCGACAATTTCGAGTGTGAGGTGCACAATTCTGCTTAACCACAATGATTCAAATGGCGGCCATGGCGGGAATGACGCGCGCACTGTACGCCAACACGCAAAACATCAACTTCAATTCGTAGTGGTAACTTTTGCAGTGTCACCATACACTAAAGAGTTGTCGTTGTGAGACTCCAAAGTGTATTCGTAGGCACTGAATCCACTAGCAGGGGGCACAACATCAAACTGAATGCACTGGCAGGGAAATTTCCTACGGGCTAAACCCAAATGTCTACGGGCTAACCCCAAGTATCTATTGTGTATTTACAGGCACGGGAGCTGGTGCAAGCGTAAATGTAGGCACTGGCAGGGGCACAGTGTCAAATGGCTTGAGATCTGTCTGAAATGCCCTATTGGCTAAACCCAAATGTCTGTGGGCTAAACCCAAGAGTCTACTGCATATTTACAGGCACATGGGCTGGCGCGATTCTAAACGTAGGCACTGGCAGGGGCACAGGATCGAATGGCTTGAGATCTATCTGAAATGTCCTATGGGCTAAACCCAATTGCCTACGGGCTAAACCCAAGCATCTATTGTGTATTTACAGGCACAGGAGCTGGCGAGATCCTAAACATAGGCACTGACAATGGCACGGGATTTAACGACTTGAGATCTGACTGTACTGTCCTGCAGTGCACTGAATTCGATGATTGCGTTATCTCCTTCATGCTCTGCAGGTTGCCCATACGCTATTGACCATAGAGATGCGCGATCCTAAACATAGGCACTGGCAGGGGCACAGGGTCGAATGGCTTGAGATCTATCTGAAATGTCCTATGGGCTAAACCCAATTGCCTACGGGCTAAACCCAAGCATCTATTGTGTACTTACTGGCACAGGAGCTGGCAAGATCCTAAACATAGGCACTGACAATGGCACTGGGTTTAACGACTTGAGATCTGACTGTACTGTCCTGCAGTGCACTGAATTCGATGATTGCGTTATCTCCTTCATGCTCTGCAGGTTGCCCATACGCTATTGACCATAGAGATTCTCCTACGGGCTAAAGGCTCTAGTCCTTTATACTAAGCGGCAAAACTGTGTCCGTGTGTCTGTTTGTTTGTTTGTTATCATGATATCTCTAGATACAGTTGAGGGATCGCGATGGTTGATGGCTTAAACTGACCGTCCTAGCCTGTAGTTTTGCATGAAGGTTTGTGGACTTTGACCGATGACTAAATTCCAAAGTATTTCACAAATATCGACTGCAACAGTACATTCTGAGCACAGAAAGCACCACACGTTGTGATTGACGATTGATTTCGCATTGAAAGCACTATACAGTGTCGCCACTCATAGCAGAGTTGTTGTTGTGAGACTCCAAAGTGTATTCGCAGGCACTGCATGAACTGGCAGGGGCACAGCATCAAACTATTGTGGATCTATGGCAAATGACTTTATATCTATCTGAAATCTCCTATGGGCTAAACCCAAATGTCTACGGGCTAAACCCAAGCATCTCCTATGTATTTGAAGGCACAGGAGCTGCTGCGAGCCTAAATGTAGGCACTGGCAGGGGCACAGTGTCAAAAGGCTTGGGTTCTGTCTTAGATGTCATATTGGCTAAACCCAAATGTCTATGGGCTAAGCCCAAGGGTCTACTGTGTATTTACAGGCACGGGAGCTGGTGCAAGCCTAAACGTAGGCACTGGCAGGGTGAAATGACTTGAGATCTATCTGAAATGTCCTACGGGGTAAACCCAATTGTCTACGGGCTAAACCCAAGTGTCTATTTTGTATTTACAGGCACGGAAGCTGGTGAGATCCCAAATGTTGGCACTGGCAGGGGCACAGTGTCAAATGACTTGAGATCTAACTGTAACCTGCGGCGCACTGAATTTGATGATTGCATTATCAAGCTTTGGATATCGTCCATGGGCAATTGACCATAGACATTCTCCTACGGGCTAAAGACTCTAGTCCTTATTACTAAGCGGCAAGAGTGTGTCCGTGTGTTTGTGGATCTGTGAGCGCCATAACTCTAGCCACAGTTGACGGATCGCGATGATCTATGGCTTAAACTGACCGTCCTGGCCTGTAGTTGTGCATGAAGGTTTGTTGACTTTAGTCGATGTCTAAATTCCAAAATATTTCGAAAATATCGACTGCGCCAGTACATTCTGAGCACAGAAGGTACCACACGATGTAATTGGCATTTGATTTCGCGACAAAAGTGCCTTACAGTGTCACCATTCATGACAGAGTTGTCGTTGTGAGACTCCAAAGTGTATTCGCAGGCACTGCATGCACTGGCAGGGGCACAGCATCAAACTGCTTTGGATCTATGTCAAATGTCTTTAGATCTATCTGAAATCTTCTACGGGCTAAACCCAAATGTCTACGGGCTAAACCCAACTATCTATTGTGTATTTACTGGGACGGGAGCTGGTGCGAGCATAAATGCAGGCACTGGCAGGGGCACAGTGTCAAATGTCTTTAGATCTGTCTGAAATCTCCTACGGGCTAAACTCAAATGTCTATGGGCTAAACCCAAGAGTCTATTGTGTATTTACAGGCACGGGAGCTGTCGCGCGCCTGAATGTAGGCACTGGCAGGGGCACAATGTCAAATGTCTTTAGATCTATCTGAAAAGTGTTCTACTGGCAAAACCCAAGTGACTACGGGCTAAACCCAAGCATCTATTGTGTATTTACAGGCACGGGAGCTGGAGAGATCCTAAACATAGGCACTGACAATGGCACAGGGTCTAACGACCTGAGATCTAACTGCAGTGTCCTGCAGTGACTGAATTCGATGATTGCATTATCTCCTTCATGGTCTGCAGATTACCCATACGCTATTGACCATGGAGATTCTCCTACGGGCTAAAGGCTCTAGTCCTATATACTAAGCGGCGTAGAGTGTGTTTGTTTGTTTGTTTGTTTGTTATCGAGATTACTCTTGACACAGTTGACGGATTCTGGCGATCTATAGCTCAAAAGAACCGCCTTGGCCTGGAATAGAGCGTCTCCTATTGCGGACTTTGGCCGATGTCTAAATTCCACAAAAATCACGAAAATATCAACTGCGCAGTACCTTTTGAGCACTAAGGAGTGCCTGGGGGCTATTTTCGTGGAATTTTTGCACTGTCGTGTCATCATTCACTACAGCGTTGTTGCTGTTAGACCCTGAGGTGTATTTCAAGGCATTGGATGTGGCACAGTGCTAATCGCAGGCACTGGCAGGGGCAAATGTCAAATGACTTTTGATCTATCTGAAAACTCCTAAGTGCTAAAGGCAAACATTCATGCAGGCACTCGCAGGGGCACAATGTCAAATGACTTTACATCTATCTGAAATCACCTATGGGCTAAAGGCAAACATTCATGTGTTAAATTCGGTGTAATCTGAGGCATGCAACACTAAACGCAGGCACTGGCAGGGGCATAGAGTCAAATGACTTTAGATCTATCGAAATCTCATATGGGCTGTTGTAAGCAGTGGCTGCTTACCATTGGTCGATACATGTGGCTCCATTTCCATAGGCATGACAATATCTATAGGCTATACAGTATCACCTACGGGCTAAAGGCTCTAGTCCTATATACTAAGCGGCAAAGGTGTGTCCGTGTGTCTGTGTGTCTGTTCGCGCCACAAGTCTAGCCACAGCTGACGGATAGCGATGATCCATAGCTTAAACTGACCGTCGTAACATGTAGTTTTGCACCTCCTATTTTAGAACTTTGACCAATGACTAAATTCCAAAATATTTCACAAATATTGACTGCGCCAGTACATTCTGAGCACAGAAGGCATCACATGCAGTGATTGGCATTTGATTGTGCGCCAAAAGAGATTTACAGTGCCACCATTCATGACAGAGTTGTCGCTGTGAGACTCAAAGTGTATTCGCAGGCAGTGCATGCACTGGCAGGGACACAGCGTCGACTGACATTTGATTTCGTGTGACTGACATTTGAGTTCGTGCCAAAAGCGCTTTAGAGTGCCACCATTCACTATGGAGTTGTCGCTGTGAGACTCCAAAGTGTATTCGCAGGCACTACATGCACTGGCAGTGACACAGCATCAAACTATTCTGGATCTATGTCAAATGTTTTTAGATCTATCTGAAATCTCCTACGGGCTAAACCAAAATGTCTATGGGCTAAACCCAAACGTCTATTGTGTATTTACAAGCATGGGAGCTGACGCAAGCCTAAATGTAGGCACTGGCAGGGGCACAGGGTCGAATGACTTGAAATCTATCTGAAATGTCCTATGGACTAAACCCAAGTGTCTACTGCGTATTTACAGGCACTGGAGCTGGTGCGATCCTAAACGTAGGCAGTGGCAGGGCCATGAGGTTGAATGACTTGACATCTATCTGAACTGTCCTACGGGCCACCCCCAATTATCTATGGGCTAAAGCCAATTGTTTATTGTGTATTTACAGACATGGGAGCTGGTGCAGTAGTAAATGTAGGCACTGCCAGGGGCACATTGTCAAATGACTTGAGGGCTATCTCAAATGTCCTACAGGCTGATTACCCATGGGCTATTGACCATAGAGATTCTCCTACGGGCTGAAGGCTCTAGTCCTATATACTAAGCGGCTAACGATGTCTGTGGAGATGTGGTACCGTACGCTTTATCCAAATACTGGCCGCTCTACGAGATTGACGCGTTAGATAGAAGCGACGCTCTATACGCGCGGTACATTGTAGCTACCGACCCGTTACTAAAAGACGCTCGGCTCACGTGACACACTGTGGTTCTGTTACTAAAATACAAACCACTAGCGAATTAAGCAACCGGACGCGAGCGCAACCACCACGGATTGAATGGTCGATTTCTTATGACAGAAGAGATTGATCCTGGAGACTTACAGCTCAAGACGACTGCCATTGACTCTACTGACTTCAGAACAGTGGTGGCCGACGATCCGCTACACTCTATCCATTTGGGAACTTGAGAATCAAACGATGTGTAGCACAGAAGAGTTGTTTGTCATCAACCTCAGATGATCGATCGCTCTTCGTACTGCACAACAGTGGCAGCTGATGATCCATCTTGTGCTATAGGCTTGAAACCATCAGAAGTCATGAGCACTACAGAAACACCTTACAGGTTTTCGATGGTTGGTTGCAACTGGTTGTAGAATGGTAAGATTAGGCTCTACAGCAGTGAACCTATACAGTGGCTGGTGGCTGGCGACCAATTGCAGCTGAGTCAGGCGATCATCAGCAGTCGTGACCTACCGTATCACCTACGGGCTAAAGACACTAGTCCTTATTACTAAGCGGCTAACGGTGTCTGTTTGTGAGTGATTCTGTCTCCATAATGTCAAGGCCATAACTCTAGACACAGTTGTCGGTTCGCGATGATCTATAGCTTAAACTGACCGTCGTCAAACGTACTTTTGCATCTTTACATTTACAACTTTAGCAAATGGCTAAATTCTAATGAAATTACACAAAAACCAAATTTCCATCTGTTTGTTTGCTTGTTTGTTTGTCTGTGAACGCTCTAGCGCTCACGACAGTTGACGGATCGAAGTGATTCATAGCTTAAACTGACCGTCAGAACACGTAGATTTGCATCTTTGCTTTTAGAACTTTAACCGATGCCTAAATTCCAAAATATTTCGCAAATATCGACTGCACCAGCACATTCTGAGCACAGGGATCACTGCGCGCTGTGACTGCCGCCTGATTTTGCACCAAAGGCGCTTCACAGTGTCACCATTCTCTACAGAGTTGTCGTTGTGAGACTCCAATAAGTGTATTCGCAGGCACTGCATGCACTGGCAAGCCCACAGCACCAAACGATTTTGGATCTACATCAAATGACTTTAGATCTATCTGAAATCTCCTAAGGGCTAAACCCAAATGTCTACGGGTTAAACTCCAATGTCTATGGGCTAAACCCAAGCATCTATTGTGTATTTACAGGCATGGGAGCTGGCGCATGCCTAAATGTAGGCACTGGCAGGGGCACAAGGTCGAATGACTTGAGATCTATCTGAAATGTCCTCCAGGCTAAACCCAAATGTCTACAGGCTGAAGCCAAGCATCTACTGTGTATTTTCAGGCACGAGAGCTGGTGCAAACCTAAACGTAGCACTGGCAGGGGCACAAGGTCGAATGACTTGAGAGCTATCTGAACTGTCCAATGGGCCAAACCCAATTGTCTCTGGGCTAAAGCCAAGTGTCTATTCTGTATTTACAGGCATGGGAGCTGGTGCAGTAGTAAATGCAGGCACTGTCAGGGGCACATTGTCAAATGACTTGAGGGCTATCTCAAATGTCCTACAGGCTGATTACCCATGGTCTATTGACCATAGAGATTCTCCTACGGGCTAAAGGCTCTAGTCCTATATACTAAGCGGCTAACGGTGTCTGTCACACGTCTGTCCGCATACTGTTACCACGATATCTCTCGACAGCCTTGACGGATCGCGATGATCTATACATCAAAAGAACCGTCGTCTTCTGTAGTTTTGCATCTCCTATTGTGGACATTGGCCGATGTCTAAATTCCACAAAATTCGCGAAAATATCAGCTGCACAGCACATTTTCTGAGCACTAAGGAGCGACTGCAGCTCACTTTTGTGGAAATTTTGCACTGTCGTGTCACCATTCACTGCAGAGTTGTCGCTGTGAGACTCTGAGGTGTATTCAGAGGCACGGGAGCAGTTGTGACAGTAAATCCAGGCACTGGCAGGGGTACTTTGTCAAACGACTTTAAATCGATCTGAAAACACCTATGGGCTAAGCACAAATGTCAGTGGGTCGAATTCAGTGCATTCTGAGGTATGGGTGCTGGTGTAACCATAAATCCAGTCACTGGCAGGGGCACAGTGTCAAATGGCTTTAGATCTATCTGAATCTCCTACGGGCTGATGTGAGCATTGCTGTGTGGCTGTGTGGTTGTGAACAGTGGCTGCTTTCCATAGGTCAAGAAATGTGGCTCTGTTTCCATAGGTGTTCAGCTGTAGAGTATACAGTATCACCTACGGGCTAAAGGCACTAGTCCTATATACTAAGCGGCTAACGATGTTTGTCTGTCCACCTATGATGTTTGTCCGGCCATTTTCTCGCGACACAGTTGATGGATCCTGGAGATCTATAGATCAAAAGAACCATCATTGACTGCCTTTGCGCGATTTGTCCCCTCCTATTTTAAAACTTTTGCAAATTACTAAATTCCACAAAATTCATGAAAATATCTACTGCACAGTACATTCTGTGCACCAAAGAGTGCCTACTGGTCACTTTCGTGGCAATTTCGCACTGTCGTGTCACCATTCACTACAAAGTTGTCCCTGTGAGACTCTGACGTGTATTCAGAGGCACGGGAACAGGTTCGATGGTAAATGCAGGCACTGGCAAGGGCGCAGTGTCAAGAGACTGTTGATCTTTCTGAAACCTTTTATGGGCTAAACACAAACACCTATATGCTAAGTTCAGTGTAATCAAAGGCACGAGAGTGGGCGCAATGGTAAGTACAGGCACTGGCAGGGGCACAGTGTCAGAAGACATTAGATCTATCTGAAACCTCTTATGGGCTAATCACAAACGCCTATATGCAAAGTTCAGTGTATTCTGAGGCATGAGAGCTGGTGTAACCCTAAAAGCAGGCACTGACAGAGGCACAGTGTCAAAAGACTTTAGATCTATCTGAATCTTCTATGGGCTGTTGTGAGCATCGGCTGTGAACCATAGACCAATACATGTTGAGAACAGTGGCTAATTTCCATGGGTCGATACAAATGGCTCTGTTTCCGTAGGTGTTCAGCTATAGATATACAGTATCACCTATGGGCTAAAGACACTAGTCCTATATACTATGGCGCCTAGAGTCTGTCCGTGTGTTTGTGTGTTTGTTTGTCTGTCAGCGCCATAACTCTAGACACAGTTGTCGGTTCGCGATGATCTATACCTTAAACTGACCGTCATAACACGTAGTTTTGCATCTTTGCTTTTAGAACTTTGACCGATGACTAAATTCCATTTTATTTCGAAAATATCGACTGCACCAGTACATTCTGACCACAGAAGGCACCACACGATGTAATTGACGTTTGATTTCGCGACAAAAGTGCATTACAGTGTCACCGTTCATGACAGAGTTGTCGTTGTGAGACTCCAAAGTGTATTCGCAGGCACTGTATGCACTGGCAGGGGCACAGCCTCAAACTGCTTTGAACCGATGCCAAATGTCTTTAGATCTATCTGAAATCTCCTACGGGCTAAGCCCAAATGTCTACGGGCTAAACACAAGTGTCTATTGTGTATTTACAGGCACAGGAGCTGGCACGAGCCTAAATGTAGGCACTGGCAGGGGCACAGTGTCAAATGGCTTGAGATCTATGTGAAATGTTCTTTTGGCTAAACCCAAATGTCTACAGGCTAATCCCAAGCGTCAATTGTGTATTTGCAGGCATGGGGGCTGGTGCGATCCTAAACGTAGGCACTGGCAGGGGCACAGTGTCAAATGGCTTGAGACCTATCTGAAATGTCCAATGGGCTAAACCCACATGACTATGGGCTAAACCCAAGTGGCTATTGTGTATTTACAGGCATGGGAGCTGGCAAGATCCTAAACAAAGGCACTGCCAATGGCACAGCATCTAACGACCTGAGATCTAACTGTACTGTCCTGCAGTGCACTGAATTCGATGATTGCGTTATCTCCTTCATGCTCTGCAGATTACCCATACACTATTGACCATAGAGATTCTCCTACGGGCTAAAGGCTCTAGTCCTTATTACTAAGTGGCAAGAGTCTGTCCGTCTGTTTGTTTGTTTGTTTGTGGATCTGTCAGCGCTCTAGCGCTCGCCACAGTTGATGGATCGCGATGATCTATAGTTTAAACTGACTGTCAGAACATGTAGTTTTGCACCTCCTATTTTATGACTTTGCCCAATGACTAAATTCCACATTATTTCGCAAATATCGGTTGCACCAGTACATTCTGTGCACAAAAGGCACAGAAGGCTGCGACTGCCATTTGATTTCGCACCCAGAGCGCTTTACAGAGTCACCATTCACTACAGAGTTGTCGTTGTGAGACTCCAAAGTGTATTCGCAGGCACTGCATGGACTGGTGGGGGCACAGCATCAAACCACTCTGGATCTATGTCAAATGGCCTTAGATCTATCTGAAATCTCATGCGGGCTAAACTCAAATGTCTACGGGCTAAACCCAAGCCCCTACTGTCTATTTACAGGCACGGGAGCTGGTGTGAGCCTAAATGTAGGCACTGGCAGGGGCACAGTGTCAAATGACTTGAAATCTGTCTGAAATGTCCTATTGGCTAAACCCAAATGTCTACAGGCTAAGCAAAAGAGTCTATTGTGTATTTACAGGCACAGGAGCTGGTGCGATCCTAAAGTAGCCACTGGCAGGGGCACATGGTCGAATGACTTGAGGTCTATTTGAAATCATGGTTGGCGCGGCAGCGCCAAACCATAATATGTTCCATCTCGGCCGCGCGCGCCTTTTCCCAACATCACGATGTTTGTTTCTCGGGCTGTACTAGACGAAATTGAATGAAATTTGGTACACTAAAGGACATTGTCATAGACAGATTAAATTCCAAATTTGGTGAAAATCGGTTAAGTGTAGCGAAAGTTACAGGCGAAAAAAGGATCGCGGCGCGTTTCTTGTCCCAACGGCGGGGGGTGAATTCTTCTCCGTCTTCTCCTTCTCCTCCTGCTTCTTCACGTCACGCTCTAACGTCCATCAATGAGGATCTCGTCGAGTCGCCTGCTATTCTTCCCAACCGTGGTTGCGCGCTCTACAGTACAAGCCCCAGAGTGCCCCCGCTCGTTCAGGAGGTCCTGCATACGTGTCCCAGAATTGTCCTACTCATTCTGTGCGTGTCTCAAAGTGCCCCCCCTCGTTCAGGAGGCCCTGCATACGTGTCCCAAAAATGTCCTACTCGTCCTATATACTAAGCGGCATAGAGTCTGTGTGTCTGTTTGTCCGGCCATTTTCTCTTGCCACAGTTGACGAATCCTGGATATCATTGGCTTAAACTGACCATCGTGGACTGGAAGGAATCCCCTCCTATTTCAAAACTTTCGCAAATTGCAAAATTCCTAATTTGTAAAATTTGTCTTTTCAGAAAGTACTGTACCTATGCACATTGTGTGCATAAATACAGTATGCTATACATTATAGTGGCGGGCTGACAAATGACGCTCTTATAAGCGTCCAGGCAATCAGGTAAATGAAAGAACAATAGCTCAGCGGTTAAGGCGTCGGCCTATGAATCTGGAGGTCTGTGGATCAATCCCCGAACAGGCGCATTGATTTTGCCGATGTTTTTTTGCTTTGAAAACTTTTGTGTCGCCATTCCGTCAGTCGTCTTGACCCCCAAAAGGTTTGAATCATTCAATCACACTAAGTTGATAACGTCATCGGCAAGCGATCAACCGCACAGAACAGCGCGCCACAAACTTCGCTTGGTCATCAGCCGCGAACAAACAATCGATTGGTCTTAAGACTTGCGAGCAGCAGTGGTGAGCGATCTGTTTCATTCAAATGTGCTTGCGAACGTCGGCAAGTGGTCAACCGCACAGAGCAGTTGCCATCAGCCGCGAACGAACAATCGAATGGTCATCAGACTTGCGAGCAGTGGTGGTGAGCAATCTGTTTCATTCAAATGTGCTTGAGAACGTCAGCGGCAAGCGGTCAACCGCACAGAACAGTTGCCATCAGCACGAACGAACGATCGAATAGTCATCGAACTTGCGAGCAGTGGTGGGGAGCGATCGGTCTCATTCAAATATGCTTGAGAACGTCAGCAAGCGGCCAACCGCACAGAAGTTGCCATCACTGCATCTTCTGACCAGTGGGTGGCCATGGAGAGTTTCATGCTTTGAACAGTGTTCTAAGTAGTGGCTGATGGCTATAGCCCAGGGATCATTGCATGCCTGACCAGTGGCTGTGGGGCATGAATCGCTGCATGTAGGTACCTGTGGGCAATGGACCGTTGCATGTTGCAATAAGCTACAGCAAACAGTCTGTTATGGACTATAGAGTATCACCTATGGGCTAAAGGCACTAGTCCTATATACTAAGGCGCCTAGAGTCTGTCCGTGTGTTTGTGTGTTTGTTTGTCTGTCAGCGCCATAACTCTAGACACAGTTGTCGGTTGGCGATGATCTATAGGTTAAACTGACCGTCATAACACGTAGTTTTGCATCTTTGCTTTTAAAACTTTGACCGATGACTAAATTCCATAAAATGTCGAAAATATCGACTGCACCAGTACATTCTGAGAACATAAAGGCACCACACGCTGTGATTGACGCTTGATTTCGAGACACAATGTCCCTTCACTACAAAGTTTCCGCTGCACTGGCATGGCCACAGTGGCAAACGGCTCAGATTTGTTAACCGTACATAACGCTGATGTGTACGCTGTTTCTTGCTTCCGACATCGGAAAGCGTTTGTCTCATGCCTCATGCCAATGCATCGTGCTTCCAAGCGTCTATCAGACGCGTACGATCTAACGCTATACCGACTATGGGAGCGAACGCGCGGCGAGGCCCAAGCGAGGCCGAACCGCATACACGCTGTTGCGTCACCATTCGTTACGAAACCAGTTGCCAGCAGCAGGTGTATTATCAAGTAGCGAATAGCGATGCAAACGAAAAGATGATTTGCTCTGTGTGTTGAGATACGATTCCGAAATTTTGTTTGTCTCTTGCTAATACTCGCTCTTCTCATCATGGGGAGGAAGAAAGGAGAGCGCCGCAAGCGAGAGTCGATTCGTCTCCTTAAGCGAGAAGCTCGGAGTAAAGAAACTGCGGCGGAAACATCTCGGCGCCAGGAATTGGACGCCGCGCGACAGTCAGTGTCGCGAGCAGCGGAAGAACCAACTCGGAGAAGTCATCGGTTGCGACTGCAAAAAGAGCGCCAGTCTTCCTCTCGGGCGGCGGAAACTACTGAAGAGACCGCTGAGCGCTTGCGACTGCAAGCAGAACGCCAGTCTTCCTCACGGTCGGCGGAAACTACTGAAGAGACTGCAGAGCGTTTGCGACTGAAAGCAGAGCACCAGTCTTCCTCACGGGCTGCGGAAACTACTGGAGAGACCGCTAAGCGCTTGCGACTGCAAGCTGAGCGCCAGTTTTCCTCACGGGTGGCGGAGACTGCGGATCAGAGAGCTGAGCGTCTGCGGCTCAACGCAGCGCGCCAATCGTCATCTCGAGCGGATCCCGAGCAGAGGACTGAGCGCTGTAAGAGGGACGTCAATCGAAAGGCGGCGACAAGAGCTGCCGAATCAAGGGAAGCCTGTCTCAAACGGCGTCAGTCTGATGCAGAACGCGCTGCGGAGAGCCGAAAGAAACGGAAACGGAAAGCCGCTGGTAAGAAAGCAGACGACCAATGAATATAGCTTATGACAAACGCGTGCGTCAGCAGAGAAGCTCATTTCTGTGACGCATTCAGGCATGAAGCCATATGAGGAGCGCGATTTCGACGACGCTGACATTATGGGCGAGATGGATGTTGCGTGCCCCTACTGTGGTGCCCTCTTCTTTCCGGACGAACGACTGGCGGCGTCGTCTATGAAGAAGCCTCGATTTGGCCGTCAGTGCTGTTTCGAAGGCACCATCAAACTGGACCCTCTTCCCACTCCACCAGAGCCGCTGTTGAGCTACCTTACGAAGGACGCGGACTTCAAGTACGGATCCATCAACTTCAATATTCGTGTCATGCCTACAAGTACTGGTCACTGCAAATCATGATCTTTACAGGCGCAAGGCTCTGCTCTACAACAACAGTTTCGCATTCACTTCCACAGCGGCCAAAATAAACGAAGGCCTTCAGCAGGGGTCTGGCCCACCCACTTATCGGCTGCGGGGAGAATTGATGCATAAGTACATATGCGCTTCGCTTGGCTTCTAATGACGCGTGTGCCATCCCATATGTAGTTGCCATTTAGAATTGGCTCTCTCGCGCCAGACAAGAAGAAAATGGCAGATTACGCGCAGATCTATCTGTTGGAGCCAGGGGAGCAGCTGAAGGCGCGAACTTCCGGCCAAAAATGGAGAGAAGAGTTGAAGGAGTCTACTGTCAAGGATATACAGGAAACACTCCTGACAATCAACCCCTACGCTTCAGTCTTGAAGCATGCTTCAACTGTGTTGAAGGAGGCAGCGGGGAATGTCTGCGATCTGAAGGTTTGTATTTGATGTCCAAGGCGACTAATGTCGTCATGGAGAGAGTGATTGTAGTGGCTTCAGGTGCACATATTTGGTGGAGTCATGGACAGAGAGCACCGCACATACAACAAGCCAACCAGAGACGAGGTCGCAGCGGTTATGGTTGATGGAAGTGCACCTGGCGAACAGTATTGTCTGGCGATGCCGGCGAAAGGAGGTAGAACGTTTCGCGCGCATAATGTTGAGTCGTATGTAATTCTATGACGACCACTTTGTTGCAGACGACCTCGAGCGCGTCCCAGAGCTATCGTCCGCATTGGAAACGTTGCGCTTTCCTCTGCTGTACCCCTATGGGACGACCGGCCACACGCCGTTGCTGAGAAAGAAGGACAAGGCACAAAAGGACGTCAAGGTGTGGTTGTGACGCCTGAACGGCATGCAGTTGCAGTTGTCCATGCAGCCTCATGTGCTCGCTGGTGCACTTGCTATGATCACCAGTTCAGATGACACTGGCCGACTATCTACACTACCGATTGGCGATACGCCCCTCTCCCAGTGCTCTCGTGCCTCATTGTGGAGGAAGGCTGTTTTGTGCCTGGGCAGTCATGCAGGCAGCGAGATTGGAGAAAGACAGACTGGACTACCACCGTCGACCTGAGCACCAAAGCAAGTATCGTCTGGAAAGTAGACTTGGTGGGCACAGTGGTTGAACCTTGGCATGTTTACTAGCAGCGAACATTGCATTTCTACTGCTCAGGAATTGCTGATGCTGTAGCCCACGGATTCACAGAGGCTGAGCAAATCGGTCGGCGAGTCATTCTCAGCAGCTCCTTTGTAGGATCGCCGAGATTCTATCAGCAACGCTATATGGTGCGTTTTGTGTAGTGAAATCAAGTCTCCATGCAATCGTGGAAGAACGCTGGGTCACGGGCTCCAGTGATTTCCGTTGTCTGTCATGCAGTCACCACTTGCAGTGACTGCAGCATTCGCAAATTGATAGAGCAGTAATCAAATATTGATACTGAAACACACTGTTAGTTCATTATTCACTGTATAGTCTTGCATCTTTAGGACGCAATGGCCGCCGTTCGCGTTCATGGTCGGCCTTCGTTGTTTATCACTATGACTACAAATCCAAATTGGCCACAAATCCGGAAGATAGTCGACCCATTGGGACAAAAGCCAGAGGACAGGCCCGACGTCTGTGTCCGCGTTTTTCGGCAGAAACTGGTATGTACTATAACTATTCGGCTATGCAGGCCTACAGTGTATGGTGTGCGTCTACAATGTATGTATGTGTGTACATTGTACACTGTATGTTCGTGTATGTAATAGCGCTCAATTTAGAAGCAACTGCACGACTTCGTCTGCAAAGGCAACAAGCCCTATTTTGGCCCCGTGCTGGCCTACATGGGAGTTATTGAATCTCAGAAGAGAGGGCTTTTGCATGCCCATCTGCTTTACACACTGGACCCAGACTCTCATCCAGACACACCGCAGAAAATTGACGCCATTGTGCGTGCTTATTTGCCAGACCCTGAAACGGTATGTACCATGAGACAACGTTTGCGTTGGACAGGCAATGCACAATACTTGCATCGCACTTTCAGGAGAGTCGACTCTTTGAATTGGTGACCCGGCACATGCTGCACGGCATGTGTGGGAAGGGGACCAATGCGTCATGCATGGATGGGGACAAATGCTACAGGCATTTCCCCAAGAAGTTCTCTGACGAAACCACTCTTTCGGAGACGGGCGGCTCTCCCATCTACAAGCGTCCGAATGATGGGCGCGTGACGAAAGTGAAGCAGCGAGGAGTCGAGTACACCTTTGACAACCGGCGAGTGGTCCCCTACAACCCTGAGCTCTTGGACATGCTCAAGTGCCACGTCAACGTGGAGATCGTGGCCAGCGCTGACGCGCCCAAGTACCTCTACATGTACGTCTGCAAGGGGCCTGACCGCGTCCTCTTCTGCATCACGCGACTGCCCACTCCAACTGAACTCGCTGAATCAGAGGCTCAGCCTACTGAGAACGAAGACGAGATACAGGTTATGCGACGCAATAGCATATCCTGTATGCAACTGTACTGTCGTATCTCAATAACATTGCAGACGTACCTCGACGCAAGATACATTTCGCCGCCAGAGGCGTGCGACCGAATTTTCGGCAATGACATCGCGTGGACGTATCCGCCTGTCCTTCCACTGGCGGTTCATACGCACGACAATCAGCAAATTTTGCTGAAGGTAAATATTGTAGCAGTACCATTTATTGCCTTAAGAGACTAGGGGTATACATAGTTGAGCCTTCTTAGGAGGGCCAGAAACTCGAGGAAGTAGACGTGAAGCACACGACGTTGACGGCGTGGTTCGATCTCAACAAGTCGAATGCAGACGCGCGTCTGCTCAGATACACAGAGGTCCCAGAGAAGTTCACCTACAGTGGCGGAAAGTGGCGCCCGAGAAAGCGGGGCTTGGGTGACGCCTCCCGGCCGCCTATGATTGGCCGAATGTACAGCGCCGCGCCCACCGATGTGGAGCGGTACTATTTGCGTCTGCTGCTGACGGAACAGCGCGGCGCCACAAGTTACGACGACCTCTGCACAGGTAATTGTGTCTAAATTCCCAGTATGTAAGGTGAAAAGTACGTTCACTGATGCCTCCTCCAACTACACTGCGCTTCGCTCCAACCACTGCAACATACACATCTGTCATGTTTCCACACTAGCAGCTTCCATCTTGCGTTGCAGTCGACGGCGTGCAGTGTGCCACGTTTCGCGAGGCTTGTGTCAAGATGGGATTGGCAGTGGACGATCGAGAGCACGCCAAGTGTCTCTCTGAGTTGGCCGAGACTCGCTCTGCAAGGCAGTTGCGATCTCTCTTCGTTAGCATTCTGATCGCCTGCGAGCCATCTGAGCCTGGCCAGCTGTTCGACGAATTCGAAACTGTAAAGGTTACAATATGGCAAAAAATGTAGGCCCTGTCAGGCTCGCACCTGCATCTGTGCTTATAGCCGTTGACCGAGGACATTATTTACGCCACGCGACGACGCAGTGGCCGCTCGATGAGCCAAGAAGAAGCCACCGAATGCGCTCTGCGCCACATGTCCAGACTGCTGGCATTCCATGGGCGCTCTCTCGCCCAGTACAGAGGCATGTCAGAGCCGGCAGAGCTTCCAGCCAGTGACCAGTCTTTGGAGATCGACACGTACGCACTCCAATACACACTGATGCTGCCATCTGTACGGTGCCACATGACAGAATACGGTTTGGAAATACCGATTGGCTACATTGTGTTAGGACGGAACCCATCGACGCCACCCAACTCGACGAACGACGCCACCGATTGACCGCGGAACAACAGCGCCATTTGGCAGATATTCTGCACTCAGTTTTGGACGGCCAAGGCCGCATTTTCTTTGTCGACGCGCCTGGCGGATACGGTAGACAGTTTTGAACTATGTTTGGTAGAACCTTGCCCACGTTCATTGCTTTTGAACCTTCAGGAAAAAGCTACTTGCTCAACGTCGCTGTAGACATGGTCAGGCAACAGGGCAAGGCTGCCATAGCCACTGCTTCGTCAGGGGTGGCAGCGCTGGAGTTGCGTGGTGGCAGAACCGCCCACAGCGCTTTCGCCATTCCCACAGATGTGCTTGACATGCACACCTGCTGCAGTGTCTCAAAACAGAGCGCTCAGGCCACCGCGCTGCGCCAAGCCTCCCTCCTGCTATGGGATGAGATTAGCATGGCAGACCGCTTTGCCATCGAAGCTGTGGACAGACTACTGCAGGTAGTTCACTGAATAAATTCCACGTATAAATGCCATCACACTGTGTTATTATGGCGCAGGATCTCTTGGAGATTAAGAAGGCGTTTGGTGGCAAAACGGTGGTCTTCTCTGGCGACTTCCGTCAAGTGCTGCCAGTCATCCCTTTGGCGAGCACCAGCACCATCATAAGCCGCACACTGAAGTTCAGCCACATCTGGCAGAAGGTCATCAGTTTTGGCACAACATTCACAAACACGCGTCACTATCCCACAGTCAACACGACCTTCACGTTTCCTACAAATTACAGATTACCGCCTTGCGCCTCACTGAAAATTTGAGAGCCACTACTGCTGAAGGAACTGACAGTTAGTACCACCTCTACTGACTCTCCTGTACTGTAATCAAATAACGTTTTCTTTGACCAATTACAAACAGGGTCGACTCAGCTAGAGTTCGCTAAACTGCTGCTGTCCCTTGGAGATGGCCAGTTTCCTCCAGCCAACGCTGACGGTGACAGCGAAGTCGTCCAACTGCCTGCAGAGATAACAGTGGCGACTGTCGAAGACTTGACTCAGTTCGTCTTTGGCCCCCACTACGATTCTGACACGATGAAAAACCGTGCCATTCTGGCCCCAAAGAACGACACGGTTAGACACCTGAACAACGTCATGTTGGACAGCCTGCCTGGCGATGCCCACACCTACTATTCTGCGGATGAAACGGCCAACGACTTCGACGGTATCTTTCCAGTTTGTTGTCACCCGCTTACATTTCTGCCCATGAACGCTCCATGCTTGCAGCCCGAATGTACACTCCGATCGAAGTCATTCATTCGACTACGCCGCCTGGCATGCCACTACATCGGCTTGAACTGAAGGAGGGAGCGCCCATTCTCCTCTTGCGCAACCTGAACCAAGGAGCTGGCTTGTGCAACGGCACTCGCGCCGTCGTCAAGAAGTGCTATGCGCACAGTATCTACGCTGAGATTTGCAAGTTTGTCTGATCAGTATGTATTCATCCCCATGTTTCTGTCACTAGGTAGTTTAACTTTGCAGTGGGTCTCACGCGGGAGAGTTCATCTTCATCCCCCGCGTCACCCTGAGTCGCAGCACAACAGAGGCCAAGTATTCTTTCGGGTTAGTTACAGTTTTGCATACACTGGGTTTGGTAGCAGCGATTTGCAAGCTAACATTTATTCAAACATGAGCAAATTACTGAATACTGCCCACGTCACCATCTATATGTACATGCTACGACCCAATTCAGCGGCGCCAGTTCCCAGTGCAACTGGCCTTTGCCATGACTATAAACAAGGCCCAATCACAGACGCTGGAGAGGGTCGGCGTCCACTTGAGCCCCCCAGCCTTCGCTCACGGACAACTCTACGTCGCCCTGTCCCGAGTGCGGCGCCTCTGTGACGTCAAAGTGCGTCAGTGGTACAATTGTGTTCCCAGTGAGAATGTCGTGCACACGAAGGCACACGTTTAGGTGTTCTTGGGAGACGACGCTGGCAAACATCAGTTGCCCACAAACTGCACGCGCAATATCGTCCATAAAGAAGTGCTCGGCAATGAGTCGCCTGAGGAGTGTGATGTTGAGGTCGAAGATTTGTGATTTGTTGCTTTCACTTCGCAAGACTCGCTTAGTGCCATTACCATTGTGTCGCCTTGTGGTTGTGATGCCGATTTGACGTCGCGCTCTGTGTTCGCCATTTGCACTGTATCGTGAAGAATTACATACTTGAGCCTACAGGGAACTAGCTTCACACAGATTATAGACTTCACGACCATCTTTAAGTCCATACCATGCTGTGCCAGTGAATTTTGTCTCCTACACAACCACGAAAGTTGTGCAGGGCCAAGCCAATTGCCAACCACACTTTTCGCCCACACCAATGAAGATAGTATTGTGCCATGTCGTCACCCCAACCTACAGCATTAGAGCATAGTGTCATCACCATAGATCATGACTGCGACCTTCAGTAGTTGAGTATTCTGCCGTCACCATGTGAGGTAACCACAACCTTCAGCTACAGAGTGTTGTACTATCACAATGTGTCATGAATATGCTTTTCACCCAACCAGTTGCAGAGCAATTGTAACCGAAAATGTAAATACTGGCAGGCACACTATGTCAGATGGCTTTAAATTCTATACAGATTCTCCTACGGGCTAAAGGCTCTAGTCTACATTACTATGCTAGCTAGGTGTTTTGTCTGTCTGTCTGTTGAGGTTTGCCTCCCTAGCACTTCGCCACGCGATGCTTCAGCATGCGCTTGCCTCGCTAGCACTTCGCCACGCGACGCTTCAGCACGCGCGCGCCTAGATGCCAGCGGGACGCCAGCGGCGGCAATCAATCGCTGCACGGCCAGCGCCGCCTGTTGCTGCCTGCCTTCAACGCAGGCATCGCCTGAACAGTAGGGCAAGGCACCGTCGCCGCTCAATCAGGCTCGCTCCCCTTAGCTCGCATTGGATCTGCCGGCTCTCTACCATTTGTTTTGCGCGGCGCTTTGTACGGCGCGTTCGCGAGGCAGTCAGCGCCGTTGGCTTGCAACAGGAGAGACTTTCTGCAACAGTACAAATCTTGCAACAGTACAGACGTTGCAACAGGATGGTCGCGCGAGGCGACCAGTGCCATTGGCTCGCAACAGGCCTGATTTTGCAACAAGACAAATCTTGCAACAGGACAGATTTTGCAACAGGAAAATCTGCCCGCTCTCTATCATTTGTTTTGCGCGGCGCTTCATACGGCGCGTTCGCGAGGCAGTCAGCGCTGTCGGCGTGCAACAGGACAGACTTTCTGCAACAGGACAAATGTTGCAACAGTATAGACGTTGCAACAGGATGGTCGCGCGAGGCGACCAGTGCCATTGGCTCGCAACAGGACAGACCTTCTGCAACAGGACAGATTTTGCAACAGGAGCAACAGGACAGACCTTGCAACAGGGCAAATCTTGCAACAGGACAGATTTTGCAACAGGACAGATCTTGCAACAGGACAGATCTTGCAACAGGACAGATCTTGCAACAGGACAGATCTTGCAACAGGACAGATCTTGCAACAGGACAATTCTTGCAACAGGACAGATCTTGCAACAGGACAAATCTTGCAACAGGACAGATTTTGCAACAGGACAGATCTTGCAACAGGACAGATTTTGCAACACGACAAATCTTGCAACAGGACAGATCTTGCAACAGGACAGACCTTGCAACAGGACAGATTTTGCAACAGGACAAATCTTGCAACAGGACAGATCTTGCAACAGGACAACAGGACAATTCTTGCAACAGGACAGATCTTGCAACAGGGCAGATCTTGCAACAGGACAGATTTTGCAGAGGACAAATCTTGCAACAGGACAGATTTTGCAACAGGACAAATCTTGCAACAGGACAAATCTTGCAAGAGGACAGATTTTGCAACAGGACAAATCTTGCAACAGGACAGATCTTGCAGTGAAACTTACCTACTTACTCCAACGATCTTCGAATCGCTTGCCATTCCACCAGCAAAGGGTTTCACAGCGTGGATTAGAGGACCGCGCTATTGATGTTCTGGTGTTCCCGTCAGTTTCGATATTTCAATTCTGTGCGATCAGCCGCCTAAACTTCCGTTGAAATTTCTGCGCGCGGTGAAAGTGAACGCACCTTGCTTGAGTTTTCGTGAACAACATTTACGGTTTGCCCGACAATTGAGAACTGACTCCCATCATCAGAGTTTCACGTATCCACTCAATCCGTTCCGTAGAACTCTGTCACGTCAAGTGACGACAAACCGTTGACACTACCCCTCGTCACAGCCTGCATCAGGCACTTTACAAGCGCGTTCAACAACAGCCGGCGTCAACCAATCGATCACTTTCCGTCGCTGTCTTCCTCCAAACCGATGTCGATAGTGGTATACCGACGAAGGCCACCGATCCCAGTTGCTGCTGACGATGGCCGTTGTCGTTTCCTAGTTGTCGATACCTAGTTGACGATACCCGTTGTCGTGGTAGTGGACCCACTATTGACACTGGCAGTGCCCATCGACGTCTCAGCCACTCAGCCACCGGCCGCTAGTCGTCGTCACCTAGCAATGGATGGGTTGTCGTCATCTCAGCTCTGAAACGCAGCGCCTCGCTTTGCCACGCCACTCCTCTTCTCTAGCATGTTACTCTGTGCGCTGCAGTTGATGCTTTCGTTGCGCCAAGCGCCACGTCGACCTCCTGCGGCAATGGCCGGATAGCACACTATTGATCTTCTAATCGTAACTGCAGTTACCTATAGCGTGGTTTTAGGCCATGCGGCCCTGTTCCTCAGCACAACTTGAATTTTAAATTTGGTGAATTACCGCCTTCTGCTTATGACAATTCAAACTGCAAACCGCCCGGCCAATCGACGGCGAGTCTCGACCACCCGCGGCGTCTTTTAGACCAATCAGCGCGAACTTTGAGCGTTGCAACGGGACGTCAGAACTTTTCTGTTAGCGTGCCCGAAACAGGACACGCTTCATTCTTGCGTTTTGTATGATGAAACTTGAAAGATTGTACAAGTGATACGTGACACTCCTTGAGTGTCAGATAGGCACTCCGCGTGATTGTTTTAGCAGACGGGGGCACAGAGACTCCAACAAGTGTTGCATTCCCGTTAAAATTGTTTGTTCCCAATTTTTCCATTGTAGAACTAGGGTCTATAGCCCGGGGTGGGCCTAAGCAGATGCCATACACTTAGAGGTCGATGTGGCGCAAGTGACGCGTTGGAGCAGGCTGTACTGACCGCTGACTGGACTGTCTATACCCACTCACAATGTAGAATGCCAGCGGCTGTCTGTCTGTCTGTCTGTCTGTCTAAGTTTTTATAGATGGAGCCGCACCGCACACCCTAGGATATGACGTAATCCATCCCCGCTAAGCAGGGATGAGGGCGCTGCATCTGTAAAGAACCCGACCAAGCCAGACGCGGCGCGGCCAGAGATGCTTATCAGCGTGATCGGTCAGTATGAAGGCAGCAGTCCCCCTCGATTGCTCAAGGGGCCCCTAGGGGCTTCCTCTGCCAGATTCTGAACGAAGACGCCTTAGCGATAAGCGCTGACCCGCCCTAGCGTGTAGTACACGTACCCTCTCCGGCATAGTGGCTGTGGGAAGTGCTATCAAACCGACTTTCGCCGCAGCAAATCCCATTGGGTCAGTCAGCGGGAATCGAACCGCCCTTCACACGCGCCGCAAGGACGCGATTGGTCGTTTGGCCCGACGCGCTAACCGACTCGGCCACTTTGCCTTAAAAAGCCCCAATTGTACAGGCGCGCCTTATCTACGCTACACAGCGGGGGCTCTCCCGCTGTGGTGGACGACGTCGGTGGACGGCGTAGTGCTACAGTACGATGCTCCTATAACTCGGTTCGATTGCTCGTGCGTAGACGCCTTTCTCAGCGCGTCTTATATGGACGGCGTACTGTAGGCGCAGCAAAATCAATGGCGGACGGTATTTTCGGAATTTCGCGAAATTTTACAGAGTGTGAGTATTCGGCCAAAATCAGGCAAAATGCACCCCAAATCGCCAAACAAACGACGGATTCGCGTTTTGCGACGTCAGAAAGCCCAGACAGAAGTCACACAACTGTCAACGCAATTTTGAAAATTCGACCCCGGGACCCAATTTTTTCGCCGCGCCTCAGCGCGGCGAGGTGTATATATACGGTTGACAATGTGTGTGCGTGTGTGTGTCTGTGTGTCCGTGCCACCGAAGTAAGATATGTGGCATATGTGGTCAAGTAGAGTCAAGGTCGCTGAGTATGGATCCAATGTCCGTTTCTGTTGCTAATTTCGCATTTTCGAGATATTCATAATTAAAATCCAAAAATGTCGAAAATCGACTTTTTCACCTGACGAGCTAGACGCGAAATTTCTTCAGAAATGGAAAGAGCACGGACCGCTGATAATTTGTAACACAAAAGGAATTTTTTGTTAACGTGGAATTTGATAGAAATACGCAATTGTTTGTCGAAATTTCATAAATTGACAAAAATAGAACGTCATTTATTGGCGAATGTGAATGCAGAATCTGAAAGGTCGTAAGCCAATAAGAATTTGTGGCATAGTTTTTCAGTTATGAAACATTGCAATTTGGAGATATTTACAATTAAAATATGAAAAAGTCGAAAATCGACTTTTTCGCCTGATGAGCTAGCGGCGAAATTTCTTCAGAAATGGAAAAAGCATAGGCCGTGGACAATTCGTAACACAAAAGAAATTTTTTTCAAATGTGTGATTTCATAGAAATACGCAATTGTTTGTCGAAATTTCATAAATTGACAAAAATAGAACGCCATTTATTGACGAATGTGAATGCAGAAACTGAAAGGTCGTAAGCCAATGAGAATTCTTGACATAGTTTTTCAGTTTTGAAATATTGCAATTTAGAGATATTTACAATTAAAATATAAAAATGTCGAAAATTGACTTTGTTGCCTGGTGGACTAGCGGCGAAATTTCTTTAGAAATGGAAAGAGCATAGACCGCGGATAATTTGTAACACTAACAAAATTGTTTGCAACTGTGGAATTTTATAGAAATGCGCCACAATCTGCCAAAATTCTACAAATTGACAAAAGCGTCATAACGTAGAAATACGTACACCAAACGAAATTCCTGGTAGAGAACGGCTGCACCAAACAGTAGGCAAGTTTTTTTGTTCGATGTGGTGTATTCCCAAAGGTATAAAACTTCAGATGAACGGCGTCGTATCATGCCGATACCATATAGCGAACGCGGCGATATCACTGAGCTTTAGATCAGTTGTACAGACAACCGTATCGTGGTAATAGCTGCACTTGAATTGTGGTACGCGTTTTCAAGATACCTTCTCTAGATACGGCTAATTATGCGAATGAAATTCACTATACTGTTTACCAAGATTTGACAGACACAATGTATAGGTTGAACTTTTTACACACACAGCTTGTTGGCCGGCCGGGTGCCGAAAGCAGGGTAAAGGCGTCCAAAATCGCAAAACAAACACCGGATTTGTGTTCAGCGTCGTCGAAGACCCCCGAAACAAGCGGAACCTCAATTGCGAAAATTTGACCCCGGGATTCAAAAATTCGACGCGGCTGGAGTACGGTACCTCAAAGTGGTCAAGACACTTCGTCTAGACCAACTTTTGACTGAACACGTTGTAATAATCAATTTACCGCTAAAGACACGCTTTCCAACTAAAAAATCCACTCAAAGTCGAAAATCCGAATTTTCCGCTTGGGACCCGGGATTTTTGCCACCGCGGATCTCCCGAACGGCAAGACCGATCTCGGCGGTTTTGGTGCCAATCGAAAGGTCATACATGGGTCCGTGTTTTGCAGGAAAGTTTGCGAGGATCCACCGTGGCAAACTCGAGTTACGATTTTTTAAATGTCGGAAAAAAATTTAAAATTTTGAATTTTCTACCGTACTCCCGCGTCGGACCACCTAGGGAGCCCGTTCCGGCGATGCCGCCTAGAGGACCCAAAGGCCTACAACATATCCAAAAATCACCAAATTCGGCCCACTTTTGCGAAAGTTGTGGCCTGATTATTTTTTTTTACTTAGCAAAAATTTGAATTTTTGAATTTTTGAAAAATTCTTCCACCGCCGAAATTTTTTCACCCCCCGAGCACGCTGCGCGTCGTCATAAGCTATCTTTTAAAAAAAATTTGGCTCCCTAGATGCTTCGTAGCGAGCGCCAGCCCCGGACATGCTAACTGTAGGCTTTACCGCTCCTATAGCACTCCTTCGCTTTTCAAGCGGCGGAGTGCCAAACAAGCTGTTTTAAAAAAGTTGAGTTGTTTTATTAATACAGAGTGGTTTGTGAGTGTTTTAAAGTGGAAGAGTGAAAGAGTGGATACTTTTGTAAAGTATTTCGAAGCCTTTCCGATATGACGTGCGCCCGCCCGGAGTCCACTATTCATGCGCTACTTCTGACACGCTCCTTTCTGAGGGGTTCTTGCAGGGCAACATTAGAATCGCCCGGGATTAATTTTTGGAGCAAGGCACACGCATTTCTGAGCGGTTGTTGCAGGGCAACATTGGCATCGCCCGGGATTAATTTCTTTAGCAAACAAAGTTGTTCGTAAGACAAGGGTTTAAAAAACAAAAGTATTTCTTTAGGAATGACCGTTCAACAACTGCCTCAACGTAAGCTTTCAAACGGTCGAACGAATGCCGCTCTACAACGTAAGACGAGCAAGTTAGGGCCGATTTACTGTTTGACCCTTTGAGTTACTGTAGCTCGCGAAATTCAAACTTTCGAATCTCGACTTCTCTTAACGGAATGATCAGTGTGCCGAAACTTATTCATCAAACTCAAGATCGTCTCTCTACGACGGAAGACGAGCGAGTTAGAGAAGTTTTGCGTTTGGAACTTTTGGGTTACTGTAGCTCGCGATATTCAAACTTTCGAGTTTCGACCAATAGAAGAACAAATGATCGGTGAGTCGAGAGCTATCCAACCAACCCAAGATCGTCTCCCTACGACGCACGCTGAGCGAGTTAGAGCGATTTCTGCGTTAAAAACGCGAGAATGTCGCTTTTCGTGTTGCGTGTTTGCGTAATTAACAAATTTTTTACGCCAAGTGAAAGAGCACGTCGAGACCTTTTAGTTGACCTATCGCACGCCGCTCTACGACGTAAGACGAGCGAGTTACAGCCGTTTTCCGTTTTGGACACTCGGGTTAGTCTAGCGCGCGCAATTCAAACTTTTGAATTTCGAGTTCTCTTAACGGAATTATCAGTGTGCCGAAACCTATTCAACGAACTCAAGATCGTCTCTCTATGACGGAAGACGAGCGAGTTAGATAAGTTTCCCGTTTTAAACCTTTGGGTTACTGTAGCTCCCGAAATTCAAACTTTTGAGTTTCGACCAATAGAAGAACAAATGATCAGTGAGTCGAGAGCTATCCAACCAACCCAAGATCGTCTCCCTACGACGCACGCTGAGCGAGTTAGAGGGATTTCTGCGTTAAAAACGCGAGAATGTCGCTTTTCGTGTTGCGTGTTTGCGTAATTAAGAAAATTGTTATTGCCAAACGAAAGAGCACGTCGAGACCTGTTAGTTGACCTATCGCACGCCGCTCTACGACGTAAGACGAACGAGTTAGAGCCGTTTTCCGTTTTGGCCTTCGGGTTACTGTAGCGCGCGCAATTCAAACTTTTGAATTTCGAAGTCTCTTAGCGACATTACCAGTGAGTCGAGAGCTTTCCGTAGAGCCCAAGATCGCCTTCCTACGACTTTCCAACACCGAGATCTGAGAGCGTAACGAACGAACGGACGGACGGACGGACGGACGCACGGACGCAAAGCTCTCGTAGGGGTTCGCCCGGCTGAGGCCGGGCGAAAAAAACTTGAAATTGCTGTGCGCTGTATTCAGGCTTCAGCGCAAACCGGTTCAGGTCCGTAAGTTGAAAGGCGACATTGACGGGCTGCCCGATTTGCTGCGCACTCTGGCGACGTTCACGGACAACCTTGAAAGACAGCGCCGACTGGGTAACTGTCGAGAATCGAGGTACATAGGAGATTGACTGGTGATCTTGTTTAGGCTGAGTGGAGTGCATTGCGCAGCCAAGAGGATGAGCCTTCTTATGTCTTTGACTTGTCATCCAAACTGCTCAGTTGCCTATAGAGTACTGATATCTGTTGATGTTGACTGTCTTCGGATGTCGATTCGGCATGCCTAGTTAGAGCACGACCGTGCTGACGGAGCCAGGGGGGGGGGGGGGGGGGGAGGGTAGGGGGTTCGTTCGCAATGCGAACTAGGCGAACTGGCGGGGGGTGAAGGGTGAATAGTTCGCAATGCAAACTACATATCTACGCACGCATACCTATGTATATAAAATGAGTTTTGTGTCGTGGTATCGGCGCTTACCTACTTTGCCCAATGTACAACGCGTTGCACTTCTTACAGCCCAAGCCAAAAACGTGCCCTATTGGCTTGGCGGTTGATCGTTTGCTTCTGTTCCAGCCGAGGTGGCGACGCCGCCCGCGAACATCCAGGACGTGCTTCCGTCGACCGTCGGTGTGGAAACTCTCGGTGGCCTGCTGACCCCAATTCTGCCCAAGGGCTCTGCGCTGCCTGCCACGGCCACCGTCCCGTTCTTCACCGTGGACGACAACCAGAACGTCGTCAAGCTGATCTTCTTCGAAGGCGAGCGACCCTTCCCCAAGGACATGAGTGCGCTTTGTGATGACTACTGTTTTGTTTTCGGGTTTTGCGGTCAGCTGATTCGAACAAAGCTTCTGGTCTCGTGGAATGGGAGGACTACTCAGAGAGGCTTTGCCCCCGTCTGGGAACCTTGTTATGTATCCGAGCTAGCGTCCTTAGCAAATTCCCCCACTCATTGTGCACCCCATTAGCCCCGTCGTCCATCCAGTCCAGACTATTGAAGGGCGCCTCTCGCCGCTCTCTAATAGGCACCATCGGTCTTCACCTCAACATTTGGGGTAGAGGCGTGAAGCGAGCTACCACGTGAGTGGTTGTACTCATTTCAGAATTGGTTGGGCGACATTGAGGTGTACGGGAAGTCAAGGTGGACGCCAATGAATGGGAAAATTCAGATCGGCGCGGCAGTCATCGTCGGCAGAAGCAGCGCGACTCCCGCAGTAGGTACCGCGGGCGATGGTGAAGGCGAAGCACAAGAACGCTGACAAAAGCGCCACCACAGCAAAGTAAATAAAAAATCACAAAATGTCGTGTTGCGGTCTTCTTAGTCGAATTGTGGTTTCAAGAATGACTGGTATATGAAGAATAATTGCTTTCTTACCGAAGTTTGGTCCCATATTGGTGATTACCTTTCTCTGGATTGGCCCATGTTCGAGAGCCTACCAAGTTGGGCTTACCTACTATGCCCAATGTACAACGCGTTGCACTTCTTACAGCCCAAGCCAAAAACGTGCCCTTGTGACCAGTGAACAAGCCGTCTTAATAAAGTGGAGCTGTTTTGTTAATAGAGTGATTTGCGAGTGTTCCTCACGCGATACAGGTTGGATTTGTACTCGCCGGAGTCGCTGCGCCTCCTCTTGCGACTTCGTCTCCTTTCCAGCTTGCGTCTCTCCGTCTCCATCCGGTTGCGATTCTGCCGAATCAGCTCTGTCACGTCACGTATCACCACCGGCAGCTCATCCGCTCTGGAACCATTCCTTCTGCAGACGCGATTCGGACCCTCTTCATCAGCCTCCCAGCGACCAGCGTCGCCTACTGTGCCTGAAGCACCGGATGACTGACTGACTAAGTGCCTTCTCTGTTCTCTACCTTTCAATGCTCCCAAATGAAGTGATGACCCTGCGCTCTGCGCGCTGCGGATTTTGTGCCGCATTACTGAGTCCCCATATTCGTTCCCCGCGTTGCGTCGGCCGATGTTCTCTTCATACTGTAGCACTGTAGCTTGTTCTGTCTACCTGCAGTGCAGTGTATGGCTCTGCTACCCTATACCACTGTCACCTGCCTAGTCGGTTGCTGTCCTATAATTGTCCTGTGCAAACTTTGTCATTGCATGGCAAAGTTCTGTCATTGAATCTCGTTAGCGTCTGAGTGATGAGTAATCATGGATAGCATGAGTTCGACACTGTAGACAAGTGCCTTGTGACTGCAGAAACGCGTCTACAGTCGCAAACCCACCTCAAAACAATAATGCAGATTGCAGAGTGCGCCTTTTTTCGCCCGGCCTCAGCCGGGCGAACCCCTACGAGAGCTTATCGTCCGTTCGTGCGTCCGTCCGTCCGTCCGTTCGTTCGTCCGTCACGCTCTCAGATCTCGGTGTTGGAAAGCCGTAGGAAGGAGATCTTGGTCTCTACGGAAAGCTCTCGACTCACTGGTAATGTCGCTAAGAGACTTCGAAATTCAAAAGTTTGAATTGCGCGCGCTACAGTAACCCGAAGGTCAAAACGGAAAACGGCTCTAACTCGCTCGTCTTACGTCGTAGAGCGGCGTGCGATAAGTCAACTAAAAGGTCTCGACGTGCTCTTTTGTTTGACATTAAAAATTTTCTTAATTACGCAAACACGCAATACGAAAAGCGACATTCTCGCGTTTTTAACGCAGAAATCGCTCTAACTCGCTCCGCGTGCGTCGTAGGGAGACGATCTTGGGTTGGTTGGATAGCTCTCGACTCGCTGATCATTTGTTCTTCTATTGGTCGAAACTCAAAAGTTTGAATTTCGGGTGCTACAGTAACCCAAAGGTTTAAAACGCGAAACTCATCTAACTCGCTCGTCTTCCGTCACAGAGAGACGATCTTGAGTTTGTTGAATAGATTTCGGCACACTGAGAATTCCGTTAAGAGAACTCGAAATTCAAAAGTTTGAATTGCGCGCGCTACAGTAACCCGAGGGTCCAAAACGCAGAACGGCTCTAACACGCTCGTATTACGTCGTAGCCCCTTAAGGCCCGTCTTTTTTTCCCGGATACCATTTCTCCCGGGTACCATTGACTTTTTTGCTTCCCGCGTACCATTTCTGACAAGTTCACTCCCGGGTACCATTTAAAAACTATACCCGGGAAAAATTTTTTCCTGGGTACCATTTAAAAATTGCCCCGGGAACAAAAAGTTTCCGGGTACCATTTAAAAGTGAACCCGGGAAGGCGGGCTGACAAATCCATCCAGGGTACCGAGAGGCAGATAATTGCCCGCCCGGCCACACCTAAGTCTAACGACTAGTGATCAAGCGGTGATTTACATGGCGCATGTCGCCGGGCTGTTTGTGGGGTGGAAGGGAGGCAGTTGACACAGATAGAATAGAACAACAGGCAGGCAGGTAGAGAGGGTGGTAGTGGTTCACTACGGTAGTGGTAGTGGTAGCCTGTGGGATACATTGTTGTGTACAAGTTCCTGAAGATCTCGCTGGAGTTGGTTAGTTAGTTAGTTTGTGTCTGAGGTACCTGAGGTAACTAACGCTCATTCCTGGGTACCATTTTTTATGTGGCTTGAAATGGTTAAGGTAAATTTGCAAAGAAAGTGCAGTAGCTAATTTGCTGTTGCTGAATTTGCATAGAAAGCAGAGGGGTCAAGTCAGAGACTCTGCGTCCTTCACCCCAAGAGGGAGTCGGCCCACTGCCAGTTTTTCTGCTCCTGCTGCAAGGTCTCTCTACACAAGAAACACTACTTTGCTAGATTTCACACAGTGAACCAACTGAAATACTTCTTGTGATATCACTGTTCTGCTTGCTCAGCCTCTTGTACTGGGTAGTTGTTGTGCCTGGAACAACTGCTCCAACGCAGATTACATTCCGTCGCATTGAACTGCAGCTGTAGACTAGTAATGGTACCAGGGAGCAGTTGCCAGCAGTTCCTGAATGGTACCTGGAAAGAAAAAGTTCCCGGGTACCATTTAAAAACGCCACCTGAGGTGGTGCCAGGAAAAAAGTTCTCGGGTACCATTTAAAAATTGCCCCGGGAACAAAAAGTTCCCAGGTACCATTTAATTGGTATCCGGGAGTCCCGGGTACCATCTTTTTTTTCCCGGGTACCATCTTTAGATATGGTACCCGGGAGCTCCCGGCGGCACCTGTGCCGCCACGGGCCTTAAGGGGTTAAAGCGGCGTGCGATAGGTCAACTAAAAGGTCTCGATGTGCTCTTTCACTTGGCGTAAAAATGTGTTAATTACGCAAACACGCACCACGAAAAGCGACATTCTCGCGTTTTTAGCATAGAAATCGCTCTAACTCGCTCAGCGTGCTTCGTAGAGAGACGATCTTGACTTGCTGGATAGCTCTTGACTCACTGATCATTGGTTCTTCCATTGGTCGAAACTCAAAAGTTTGAATATCGCGAGCTACAGTAACCCAAAAGTTCCAAACGCAAAACTCGTTCGTCTTCCGTCGTAGAGCGACGATCTTGAGTTTGTTTTATAGGTTTCGGCACACTGATCATTCCGTTAAGAGAAGTCGAGATTCGAAAGTTTGAATTTCGCGAGCTACAGTAACTCAAAGGTTCAAACAGCAAATCGGCCCTAACTCAGAGCGGCATTCGTTCGACCGTTTGAAAGCTTACGTTGAGGCATTTGTTGAACGGTCATTCCTAAAGAAATACGTTTGTTTTTAAAACCCTTGTCTTACGAACAAATTTGTTTGCTAAAAAAATTAATCCCGGGCGATCCCAATGTTGCCCTGCAACAACCGCTCAGAAATGCGTGTGTCTTGCTCAAAAAATTAATCCCGGGCGATTCCAATGTTGCCCTGCAAGAGCCACTCAGAAAGGAGCGTGTCAGAAGTAGCGCATGAATAGTAGACTCCGGGCGGGCGCGCGTCATAGCGGAAAGGCTTCGAAATACTTTACAAAAGTATCCACTCTTTTACTCTTCCACTTTAAAACACTCACAAACCACTCTGTATTAATAAAACAACTCAACTTTTTTAAAACAGCTTGTTGTATCCACATCGTGGTAGCACCACAAAGTCCGACGTATCGCATAGCAACAATGACAGCACAACAGAACAGAAACACTGAGACGTCACGTCACACCGAGATGAGCTACAGCTACTTCCATGGACTACTTACTACTGCTGCTAAGGCATTGTGCGACTGAGGCTTCTTCAGAGGTAGGGCTGCCAGCCGCTGAAGATGACGCAGAGATTCTCCGACTTTGTCGCCTCTCGGATGAGATGAGAGACCTGAAGGCAGTTTGACAGGGTTGATTTGAGCCCCAGCAGCACAACTCATTACTCAACCAACATTCAGCCATTCGCCACTACTGACTCCCTCACTGTCAGTACCTGTCTCTGGACGCTGAGCTGCTCCCTGTCAGCCGTCTCCCTTCCTCTGAGCTTGTCTGAGAGTCGGTCGAGAGCTCTCGCCGCCAACTCACTCCTTCCTCCGCCAACGCCAATCTCTGACTCCGCCTGCTGACGATCGGATGCAGCAGCCGAAGACGACGCGCCTGAGGAGATGTACCGTGTCACGCTTCGGGGCGTATTTCTCACACTGCAATGACACAAAGCCATTGGCTGACCGGCCGCTCCGCTGGCCGAGCCACTGACGGCCGCTGCATTGCTTGTACTATTCGTCGTCGCGGCGGAGGCGATTGGCTGGAGTTTGAGTCGTTTGGAGTGACTGAGTTGCCATTTGGCCAGCGGGTCGTAGAGAAGGACGGCGACGACTGCCCTCAGCTCCGCTCTGTGGGCCCTCAGCAGGCGCATCACTTGCTGAGAGTGGGCGCTGAAGAGACCCCTGACGCCGCTGGGACCCATGGGATCCAACATGTCTCGCGTCAGACGGAATGGCACCAACTCGGGAATCGACAACTCCCGGCCGCCCTCAAAGGCCACTCCTGAGAAAGATGAACTACAGCTGTGTAGACGATCTTACAGATAGCACACAACTGAATGCTTCAGAGGTTGACTGAATATGGAACTCAATCGGTCAATCACTATTCCACGCCGCTTATTCTAGTAGGCAAATCCAGTATTGTCTCTCCCACATCCCCTCACCGTGGTCAATGTGCAGCACCTCTCCACTCCTCTCGTCCAGAAAGATGTTGTTGACGTGCCTGTCGCCCAGACCCAACACGTGACCCACTGCAACAGTCGATTGACTTGACCCTTGTGACAACTGGATGTAATGCAACAATTGCAAATGTACCCATGGAGGAGACGGCGACGCTCTTGGTGTAGTTGCTGGTGGCGCGCAGCCAGTCGTGGGGTTCTGGGAATCTCTCCAAATGGAAGTGGCGCATCACGGGCCGAATCCTACCACAGACCTCTGAGAAGCGCTTCAGACGCTCCTGCAGCGGGTATGGCTTGTAGTCCTGAGGCCTCTTCGGGTCTTCTCTGACCTCTCGCTGCTGAAGGAGAAGAAGACAGGTTCTGAAATCGAGGGTTGAAAGTCCGTTCGACCAACCATGTACAGGTGGCGCGCTTGCGCGGGCGAGATGTCAGTGGGGTTGTACCTGAAGTGCGCACCCTTCGGCCCAGCCAAGTAGACGCCTGAAGGAGAAGTGGCAGTTCCGTCCACCAGTGACAACATCATCAGGCACAACAGAGCGTGACGCGTTAGTCATTTCTAGGAACTCACCCAGAGGTGTGGCGTTGTCGCAGAACTCGAGCACTCCAGACTCGCGTGTCAGGGGGACGACCTTGTAAGTGCGCATGGAAGAGCGCAGGCCGCTGCCTCTGAAGAGACCATTGGACACCTCGAAGACCTGCTCCAAGACGGCGTCTTGCCTCAAGTCCTCCCACTGAAAGTGGTGAAATGTCATCTACAGCTGAGCACGCAATGCTTCCTTGGTATTCAGACTGGAGGCCCACTTTGACAAGCTGCTTGACAAGTCGTCCGTCAGAGCATCGGCAGACGACGATTTTGGGTCGACTGTTCCCTCCGGCCACTGTGACTTTGTCATCGAAGCCTTCCACAGTGCAGGGCACACCTCCGGGACTGTAGTAGTCGACGCCGCCGCCACTGGGCTGCACCTGAAGTGGGCCACAGTACACTGCGTGAAGAGCTTCATCTGACGACTGCATTCGCAGAGTTCCAAATGCCACACCGGAATGTCCACCGTCAGAGGCGGCACCTGCAGACGTTTGACCTCTCGCAGTTTCAAGGGCCGCGAAGTGGCGTCAGGACGCGACATCTTGAACTCTGGAACATGGAAAGAACGCGCATCAACGGTCATCTGAAGTCTTAGTCAGCCACTCAGAAGGCGTCCAACCGGAGCCGGCCACATGTCTCTTCTCCATAAAGTCGTATTTGGCCAGCTCGTGAAAGGCCTCGCAGAGGGCGCCCATCTGCTTGAAGGCAGAGGCCGCCTGAGACGAATGGGCGCTGGCCATACGAAGAATGTCTTCCGCCGCCTTGCTGCGCCTCTGAAGACAACCGGTTGCCGCTGACACAGGCTACCTGACCAGTGCCATCATTCCAAACCACTGCACGCGTGAAGTCACCAGTTCAGATGTCATCTCCAAGCCCTTAGAAATCCTCCTTCCCCCAGACTGACTGCTGAGCGTATTGTAGTGTCTGGCCAGACTGTTGAGAGTGTAGAAGGTATGGAAGGGATGGTCGCGACACACGCGCTCCGCCAACTGAAAGATGTTACAGGCGCGATACTAGCAACCTTAACCTCAGCGAGATTTGTTCGCTGAGTGACTAAGCGGAGTGACTGACATCCAGCAACGCCAGTCTCGATTCATCGCAGCAGTCGTCGTCCCTCTGCTGTTGGCCGTTGACTTGGCAGGAGAGGCGCGATGTCAACTGATACCAGACCAGAAGCCACTTCTGACTGGGGATTCCGGGGGCCAGTTCCTGTAAAGCGAAAGGGTTGGCTCTACACTACTATTGTTGTCACTACAGAATATCCATCCATCCATCCATATTCCACCTTGAGAACGAGAGCGATGTCTGTGCACTTCATGTTCTCCAGCCAGATGTCGAGGGCGCGAAAGACGGCCACATCCACCTCTGAAGAGCTCTGCAGTCTCAGACAGTGGAGATAGTGCTGCAGCGCTGAGGAACGGTGGCCCCTCAACTCCTCCAGCAGCTCCTGCGATGGAATGCAAGTGTCACACTGCGGAAGATCAAACGGTCGACATACGTAACAAACACGAGTGGTGAATCAATTGCTATGAGAACCATCCAACAAGCGCTAACCTTCTGCTCCTCGCTATCAATGGCGGCGGATCTCTTGAGGTGATCCATGTAGAGTTTGTCGTCCTTGGAAAGTGCCGCCGACTGCCTTCCCATCTCGACGCTGGCGTCACGTCGCTGCTTCACAACAGACGCCTTCTGACGGAACTCCGCCGACTGCACGTGCTGCTGCAACTCCTGCACAGAGGACAGGGGGAAGGATTGAGTGACAGAGACAGTCCACTTTCCTCTTTGTGGTTAAAAACTGTCAAGAAGTCCCCACCAGATACTTGGCGTCGACGAACTGTGCCGTTGTGAAGTAGGCCATAGCCAGTCTCCGCTGCCTCTCTGCCGACAGCATCTGAGCCCTCTTCCTCCACCGCTGAGATTCAGTGTCCACACTGCTACTGAGGCTGCCAGTTCCAGTGACCAGACTGCTGCCTTCCAGTGTGCCCGCACTCCCACCACTGCTGTTCCCCTCGAGTAGGTCTATGGCTCTGCTGAAGGCGTCGACGCTCTCCTGACGACGGTGGTGGGAATCCTCCGACCCGTAGATACGACCCAACTCCATGAAGCAGCGAGAGCGCACGTGCCGAGACAATTCGGTCATCTGGAACCAGTCAAGATTGTGGTTGTTTGAAAAAGTCACAAGTAGCCAACGAACTGAAACGTTCTAACTAACAGGCTCTGTAGAGTTGGCCAGAGTCTCCAGTTGTCTCTTGGCCATCACTCCGTCGCCCTCGTCGAACTGACAGAGAGCCTCCTCCACAGAGGCCACTGAGGACAAAGCCCACAGAAGGCCAGAGTCCATACCCCCAGAGGAGCGTCCCTGCTGCTGTCCCAGGGACTTCACCAGCTCAGACCACACTTTGCCACATGTACGGGCTTTCTGAAACGAGGACGACCAATTTCTGTATATGAAGAGAGAGGAGACAGAATGACGACGTGCCCAACGACCTGCATCTGACTGTTCTCCCTGAAGCGTCGCATGTTTCCCTCCAAGAGAGTGGACAGAGAAGTCAGAAGGCGCTCCACAGCGGCGGGAGTGTCTCTGGCGGCTCTTCTACCCGCCCTGGAGCGCAGAAAGGCGTTGCAGTAGCTGAGAATCGCCGCCTGCTGATCCACAACTGCTGTCGCGCCGTCACTGTTGACGACAGTAGAAGGCTCAGTGGAGCCACAACGGCCGAGACAGTCGTCAACGAGGTCAGCCAGTGAATCAACACTGAATTGGTGGAATCCAACTGTTCTTCTGTCCCACATTCCAACTAATGGAAGGGCTCGTATCCGTGTGCCCACCTGCTGCAAGAAGCGGCCTCTGTGAAGACCTGCAGAGTTGTCAACTGCTCCAGAGTGGCCAAAGGGCGACTGGAGGAGTGCAGGTCCAACGAAAGAAGGGCTTCCACTTGTCCACCTCTGCAGTTGTCTAGCCAAAAGCGCAGTAAGGACTCGACGATTCACCCAAAATCGCACATCGCCACCCACCTCAGCACCTTCACCTTCCGCAGAAACGCCTCATTGGCCAGGTGGGTCTCACTGCCGTCGGCGTCTATCAGGTTGCGCAGAGAAGAGAACAGTCCAGCTTCCACTGATGAGTTGTCCAGCCTAAACGTGTGGCACTATCCACCAGAGAACTCAGAGAGAGATCACCATTCACCTAACCACACGTCACCTCTGAACTGCGTCCAGTTCGTCCCACTGGGACAGTTTCCAGGCGCAGTCGTACTGGAAGTCTTTCAGCGCCTTCTGACATCCACTTTCATCTCCAGCAGTCACAGAGGAGGCCAAGGCGCCAATCCCAGCGTTTTGGGCGGCCGACAGGAATTCCACACTGCCCATTGCCTTCCCTCCACTCTCCAGGTGGATGGACATCACTCTGTCCCATCTGCGGGCTCGACTCGCCAGGAACAGCCTGAGACAAACACGAACACGCCATTGTCACTGAAGGCTTCAGGGGTAAGAGTGGCCAATTAGTGTTCCCACCTGACGTGTGTGTCGACCAGCGCCCTTTCGTCCAGTCCAAAGAGCTCTTCCTCCATGTTGAAGTCGACATAGCAGCGGGCCAGCACTCTGGAGATGGACAGGGACCTCTCAGAAGACAACTGGGCATTTGAAGTGGCGCTCTGGAAGGATCCCTGGGCGAAGGCCTCGCAGTCGCCCACGAAGGTGCCGTTGTCGCACCTCAAGAGAATGAGAGGGGGGCGCTAATCGTTTCAGTTGGTCGACTCAAAGGCAGAGGCTTCGTGACAACAGCAATAGAACCCTATTCGACAAGTCTCACCTGAGCTTCTCAGCAGCCCAGTGGCAGATGTGTAGGGCGTGGTCTGTGAGGGAGGCGCGAGAGGCGAGTGAGGCGACAGTCTCCAGATCCACTCCCACCTCCTCTCTCCAGTGGTCTCCCAGCAGCAGCTCTCTGTCGAACTCCACACCACTGACGCCGCCCTGGCCCTTCTTTGACGCAGGTTGCTGCTGCTGTTTGACTCTCGACGCAACAGCAGAAGGAGGCGCGAGGGAGAACTGCGCTTTGGCCGACCGATAGCACTCGAAGACGAAGCGAATCAGAGACGTCGACTCACTGGCCGGCCACACTGAACCATGGGCGCTAACAAGGCATGAGTGAACAGCTCATCTCAAGGGCACTATTGGTACACTCTGCGATGTTGTTATTCGAAATAGGGTGAAACGACTTTATCCATTCAGTCCGTCAATCATCGACAGTAAGGCCTTCGATGGTCTGTTGTTGCCACGCGTTCACTGCTTCGCACATTCTGCAAGTGAAATTGATTGAAATTGACCTGAGGCGCCGGTGACGGCGTGTCTGAAGAGCAGGTGGAAAAGGCGCTTGACCAAATCCATACTGGCCGACGCTCTGACAACCACGCAGACGCTGTAGAGAATGGCCTGCCTCCAAAGGGGCACCAGGGTGGGCGCCTGTTTCTGGGTGAAGGAAGAAGGTTCGACCTAATAGAACCGTAGCGCCACCCACTCCCCTCAGAATCCACCTGATCCTTTCCACAAAACTCGTCCCCATAGCAAGTCATAAGCTGCTGGAAGGCGCTGAAGAAAGGTTCGCTGTCATCAGGACTGGTCACCAGTTGACCGGCCAGCAAACTGGCCATTCGCTGGAAGAGATCGTAAGGTACTTTCAAAATACTTCTACAGATGAACTGAATGTCTCACCCATTCTCCCACCCACCTGAAGCCAGTGATCGAAGCAGGAGAGGGTGAATGGTCGTTGGCTGTCCAGTTGCTCGTCCAGCAGAGACTCTGACACATGCAGCTGGGGACTGCGCCGCTTCTGAACGACACGCCAACAACTGAGCGCACCAAAACAAACGCTTTATCTAAAATGACAACAACAAAACCCAATGAAACGCCTTCAATTTCAATTTTGAGTGCTACCGTTGGACTCTTCCGAGTGGGCGTTCCCATCAGCTGAGCCAGGGGAGCGTTCGAAACCGTCGTCTGAGGCGCCAGCTTTCCAAGAGCAGTCGCCACAGCGACCGCGAAGGCAGCGCTGCAATAAATCGACGGGGCGTTTCCAAAACCCAGAATAAGGGTTGATACATGAGCCACTGTATTCGTAGAGATAGAGATCATGCGACTTCATCACCTATCGCAGAAGTATAGCTCAAGCAGACGCGAGCGTATCTTGTCCAAGACAGCCTCAGCGTTGCGTGAGTAAGTGAGTCTGTTGAGCAGACGGCCGAATGAGTCGTCTCCTCCCTCTTCAACAGTCTCACTCTCGGAATGGGAGCGACAGAGGGCGGCCAGCAGTTGGGAGGCGCCCCTTCTCGACTGCTCACTCTGACGCCTGTCGTCCACTACTGACGCCAGACAATCCACAAGTCCTGCAACACAGCGTCCAAAAGTGAGCTTGTGTCACTGGTCTGTAGTGCTGCACTGGTCAGTGGTCCACTGTCCCAAATGCCCACCTTCCACATCCACTGGGAACCTCATGTCTCTGTCGACGAATCGGCAGCACACTGAAGTGACCAACTCGTCGCCCAACCCAGTGGAACGACCACTTGAGAGCAATCGCATGACAGACTTCTGCAAAAGATACCACATCACATCACAGCACACAGTAGACACCGTCAGCAATCAACAAACCACTCTTTCGTCCGTCTCGCATTCCTTCTTGCCACTTAGAGGGCCGTTGAACCAGTTGCGCAGAGATTCCACTGACTTTGGGTAGTTGGCAGTTTCACTGATCAGAGCCGAAACCGATTTCTTACAGACGGCAAGGTACTGAAGGAAGTCGCCAGTTGCCGACGGTCTGGGGGCTTCAGCCGCACGCCGCCATCGGGAAAGCAGTCGCAGCATCGAGTCGTCACACCTGCAAAGTCTCGTCACCAATTTGGCTCAATCCAATAGTGGTAATCAACAAATGGTAAAACCTCTGCTGTTGAATGGCGAATTGGATCAGTCGCCCAAACACAAAACCCATCTCCAGCTGGAGGAATTCCCGACTGAGCAATTTGGCGTTCACTCCTTCCTTTAGGATGGTGGAGAGAATGAATGACCACTTGGCCCCACTCTCCACTGGGACACAGTTGTGGTGGTTGCTGCCGAGCGTCTGCTGGCGAAGGGACAGTAGGAGTCTGCGCAGCATTCCCTGAGAGTTTGAGAGAGGTCCTACCACTGGAACTAACTTCTGCCAATTATCTGGACTGATGTACTAAACACCTTGTGAAGCGCGTCAGTCTTCTTGAGAGCCGCGTGAAGGTTTGAGAACTTCAGCCTTTCAAGCAATGACGTCAGCGCCGTTTGGAAGCGCTCGCTGGGAAACAGAGCCGTCTGGGCGAAGGGGGCTAGGCTGGAGCGACAAAGGAACGTTTCACAAATACTGGTTCCAATCAGTGAAGGAACCCGATTACAGTTATTTCATCTGAGTATTACACCCACCCAAACTCCGTTATTTCCAGTTGGGCAATGAGGACGTCGTCGAAGCTCTGCAGTAGTCTCTGTTGCAACAGCGTCTTCCCCACGGCGCCCTCCAACTCGTTCCACAGAGCTTCTCCAGTGGGCCCTTCCAGGAGAGATGCCAGAGCTGCCACTCCATTGAAGTGACTGTGGAGCAGCTGCTTCAGAGACTGGCCTGACTCCTTTGTCAGAAGCTCAAGCTCCTCACGACGCCCGCTTGACAGCGAGGCAAGAAGTAGCGGACCAGTTTCGGCTCTAGATGATAAGAAAACTACTCCTGTCATAAAACACTCGACGGATGAAACGTTCCCACAGCAGACAGACCGAGCCAATTCCTGCAAGCTGTTGTACCCCAACGATGAATGAGGGAAGATTGCGAGAAACCGCTCAGAGTCGCTAAGCCAAGCTGACGCCAGGGGAAAGAGCTGCGCCTTCAGAGTGGCTGAGACGCCGTTGGGGAAGCAGTGGGAGAACACCTGAACAATCCTCAGCAGTAAGCAACTGAGACCAGTCATAGCCATCCACTCCACCCACATTCTGCGTCACAGGCAGCCTGGACAGTCCCATCTGTGACTCGGCTCTGAGAAGCAGCAGGAGAGCTCCATTTCTCCAGGAGGACTGCTCGAAGTGCGTCAGCGACAGACGAAGGGAGAGAAGAAGGCGCCACAGCTCTGTGGGACTCTCTTCTTCACTGGCCCCATTCAGTCGCTCCAGACAGCGCTCCACGACTCGCAACTTGAGATCGTTTGGCAGTGAGCTGAACGTACGGACCGTGATCACTAGAGTTGACCTAATGATTGCTGTAGGAAAGACATCAAATAGCCGAAACCTTTCAAAAAGCGATGTAGTCAGTTGGGCGAAGGCATCCAGTGGCAATTGCACCGTTTCCAAGACGGCACCACTGATTTGCTCGCCGTCCGTTGGGGCGAACTCTTTCTTTGCCTAAGAAAACGTTACTGGTTTCTGGCAAGCAAACGAGCTTATACAGTGTTGCAATGCCAGTCAGAGAATTGACCTGCAAAATCCAACTGGCGCAGCGGGCGACCGCCAATTGAAGTGACCTCTGCTCTTTGTGAGCGACCGTTTCCCTGGAATGCAAACGAAACAATGAGACCACTCTGTCCTCCAGGCCACGCACAAAAGCAACGATTTCTCAGTCCAACAAGCACTCACAGCATCTTCCAGGCGTGGGCCGTCAACTCGACGGTCAGTTGAGAGTCGTCTGTAGTGGAAGAAACACCAATGGCCACTGGGATCAGACGACTCTGAAGGCGAACCAGTCGCCTCCCATCCTTCCAGGGCTTGTCGCTGATCCACTGACTGAATAGCAGAGATGGACTATGAAAGGATGTTACGGCCACTGCACTAGACGAGCGCTTCAAACGGTCATAACGATTGTGTCGAGTCACTTGCCCTTGATTGCCCTGGAACTTGGCACATCTGAACAAACAACCGTGTCGACTCACAAGCAGTCGGCGTAGAATGTGGCTCCTTCTTCAGTGTCAAGGCGGTTCCCGGCCACTGAGAGGACGCTGAGACAACTGGCAGACACTTCATCGTCCACCGCTTTCTCCGCCTCTTTGGAGAGAACGCTGTGGAGAAAGGCCCTGACACTAGCCGTCAAAGGCTTTGGCAGTCCCACTCCAGACAAGAGAAGACAGCGCAGCGCCAACAGACGTCCTGCGATGCAGGTGGGGCGTCCAGACTTCTTTGAGACTCTGAAACAAGACAGCGCCTCACCAAAATGAACACACCACAGAAATAAAACCAACTATCGATTACCACCCAAATGATTCAACCTACTCTTCACTATCCACTGGAACATTGGCCGAGTACTTGCTCTGGTAGCGCCGCTTGTAGCCTGTTTTCGGAGGCGACCGAGGCGCCCCCTGTCGAGCCACACTTCCACCGGCTCCCACCGACCTCTCCTTGCCAGTGACGATTTCAGTGAGTTTGCGCACGAGAACAGAGCTCGACTTCAGGAGAGGCGAAGGGAAGGGCGAGACCTCTCGCAGGGAAGTCAGAGTGGCGCACAACGACTGCAGAGTGGAATCGGTGGGACTCGAGTCGAAGAGGTAGACGACGACGTTGTCTTCGAAGGTCTGAATGGAAGAAAATGCATCACTTGGTCGTCTGTGAGCGCAGTTTCACTAGAGATACAATACCACTAGGCAAATGATTGATACACAGTGCAACGAGAGTGATCGTCATGCCATGCCATCATACAGAAAGCGCGCCAACCTGCAGTGAGTGGTGGAACATCTCCAGTGTCCTTCCAGAGAGTGAAGGCGGATGGTCGACGCCCAGAATTCCAGTGAGTAGAGAGCGAAAGGCAAAGCAGAAGCTCAGCTGCTTGGCGAGTGCCTCCTGCAGTCGTTTGGCCGCGACACCCGCCTTCTCGCTATCGCCGTGCGTCTGACAAGTAGAAGAAGTCAAGTCACTACAATACAAGAAACTGTCCAAAACAGCGCATCACACACCCTCTTGGAGTGTCCAATCTGGCTGCTGGGCGATCCCTCCAGAATGGCGGCCAGTTCCATCAGCAGCCGCTCCACAACCTCTGGGATCACTTCCCACTTTCCCACACTGCTGCTGTCTTCACTCGACTTATTGTCTGTATCTCGTTGGGCCGTCTCCATTGGTGGTTCCCCTCTGAGCAAGCTCTGTAGCAAGTCCTCACTGCTTCTCCAGTCCCCCTGAAGTTTCTCGTTCTGCTGTCGACGTCTCAGAATGTGAGTGGGAGAGCGCAGGCAGAGGGAAAGAAGGAATTCGGCCAGAAAGGAGGCTTCGAAGTGGAAGGAGCGCAGAGTGGCAATGGGACAGAAACGACGCTGTTGCTGTTGGAGTTTATTCTCAGTTGTCGACTGCTCTTCCTCCTCCTCCACCTCACTCTCAAGAAGCCAACTGAGCAGGCTGAGACGCTGCGAGTATCTGGACGACCCCATGGATTTGTGGCCCTGTAAATGTGATGTTCGATGAAGAACACAAGACCGCATGATCGAACACTTTGCTGTCTCCATTACCCTAGAACGACTGAGCGAAACGCTCTCAGCAGCTTCAGTGCTTCCCACCTCGAATTCATGGCTCAAGTGAGCTCTCTCACTGAAGTTGACTCTTGTCAGCAGGGAGAAAAGCAGCTTTGCAGTCTCCACAGCTGGCCTCTCCCTCAGAGAAACGACATGGGGACTGAGTACTCTTCTCAGCAGTTGCTCGCGTTCCATTCCCAACAGCTCGTCTGGCAAGTCTGGACCATTGGAAGCTCACAGTGAAGCCTTTGCAGTCAGTGATATTGTCACAGAATTGATGTCACTCACCGGACTCGACCAGACGTCGTAGCACGTGACAAACGTCTCCATGGACTCTGCGATGCGTCAGCAGTTTCAGCAGATGCGCCACGAGCTTTGACCAATCCACGAGACCTCTGGCAGACTTGGCACTGCCACACTGCTGCTCTGTCACTGATCCCCTCCACTGCAGACAGGCGGGCAAGCCGTAGTACAGCAGACGCAGAAGGGTCGACTGCACCTCAGCGCTGAAATAATATTGGAACTACCAAGGTGGCGTTTCAACAGAAGCTGATACTGACAGCGAAGTTCTCAGGTGACAGTGGAAGAGTCCATCGCGTGTTACTACGAAGTAGCTCTGCAGAGCAAAAACTGTCTCACTGTATTATTCCACAATTCCTCCGTGAATGGTCAAAAGGGCCCTCATAACCGCACTCAACCGCACCCTTTGCTCTCCATCAGGAAGTCCACAGTCTTGTTGATGATCTCAGCCGTCTGCTCCACCTGCAGACTCGCATGGAACTCCGCCAAGACCGCACGCAGCACCTGCGCCCTGCAATGGACACACTACAGTACGACTGACACGACTACACTGTTAGTATGATACTGCACATTGCACAGGGAGCAGTACTCTCCCAACCAAGGTCTCAGTCTGTCGGGGGATCTGCGCAGTCCCTTGGCAGAAGAGAGCGTGTCGAGTAGAAGGGGCCATCCCACTTCCAGACATTGGCGCTTCCGAGACGGCCACTCTCTTTCTTCATCGGCGCTATCTGCAGAGTCTCCCGCCTGAAAGAGAAGCAATAAACAGCATTATTGTAAGCCAATTCATGGCTGCCACTGCCACTGCCAGCACTTACGCCACCAAAAACAAAGACAGGACCCTCAGTTGCGAAATCATCTTCTACTGGAAGCGTTGTCATTGTAGAAGAATGGCCCTCTCGCCGCCTGCCGGTTCGGGAGCAGGCAGGCCAAACTCCACGACGACTCGCTCTTCAGCTGCGCCGGCGCTCTCGACTTGCTCCGCAGAGGGAAGAGAGGCCGCTTCCTTCGGCCGACGACCTCTGCTGGCCCTTCAAAGAGACGAAGAAGACGCCACTCACGCAGAGCAGCCTTGCCGACCGACGAGAAGACGACGCCTGAATTAGTGCTTTGCCTCCCTTGCTCTGCGATCTTAGTCGTTTTCCGCTGCACGGGACTGCGATCTTCAAGGGCGATGCAAACACTTCTTGCGTTCACGACTCCTCGACACGGCGCGACACTTCCCGACTCTTCAAGCCACAATAGGAAGCCGGCATTTACTCCACACACTTCCTTCAAAACGCCGTTACACACAAGAGAGCCTCTTGCTAACTCCGCAGAGCAAAAGGGCAAGCAGTCTGGCGAGAAACAGCGATGGCGCTTGCCTATATACGGCGCGCTCGCCACGCATCGACGCTCGCCACAAGAACGCTCGCAACGGCACACCATGTAGGTAGGTATGCACGAGCGAGACAAAGAAGCACACAGCAACATAGCGCGCACGGCTGGCTGGCTAGCGATACACACGCACGCGCTCCACGAGATATAGCGTCCGCGCTTGGGCGTGGGAATGGGAAAGAAAGAGCCAGCGCGGAACAAAGAGAGGGCGATTACTGCAGCAGCGGAAGCGATACGGCACGCTACAGTAATCCGACTGCTTTTGACACACGAGACAGCATGAGAACAACGGGCGAAGTACAGTATGACAGAGAGCGGCAGGGCTATTATCCTACATCATTCTCCACCACAAAAGTGCAGATTCGGTAGTCATACCTCAGCGACGGTGTAGTTGGCCAGTGTCGTCTGATTGAGAGCAGTTGTCGACATTGGACTGAGGGAGACGGAGAGACACAAACTGTGACAGACAACCAACACCCTCGACACCAGCTCCACTGCCGCTGGGCTCTCCAGACGATTCTGTCTAAAGGAGGCGAGAAGACTTCAAAGCAAAGTAAGAAACAAGGCGATTAGTTAGCAATGAGGCAAAAGGTCAACGAGAGCAACGCACCGGCCGGCGGTCAGCTTCCTAGCGCTGACCTTGTTGAGAGCTTCGAATGCGACGGCGTACATCTGCTTGAGAGTGTCCTGCAACAGAGAAGATGCAACAAGTGGTCAGCATTAGTCCAATGGGTCACTATTCGTGTACTGATATCAGAAGACTCATCAACTGATCCACTGACCGTCCACTGTTCGCTGAGAAGGGCGCCGTGCCCTTGCAGTGTGGCGCAGTGTGGGTGGTGGAGGGAGAGGAGGTGGAGGAAGAACGTCAACGTCCCCTCCTCCTGCTCAGGCAACTGAATGGAGGGAGAGAGAGTGATGGTATGGAGGAGGGAAGCGGGACAACACAAATCACTGCTGATAAAAGGCCGAGTGTTGAGTAGCGACGGCGAAACGTCCCATTACCAGGGCAAGAAGGTGTGGAGAGTGAGAGACAGACGACAAAGACAATGGCAAAAGCAACGCTCCCACCAGTCACCTGCGTTAGTTCCGTGCCAGTGACGGCCGTCTGAGCCGTGAGCGCCGCTGGGAGTGCAGAGTGTAGGAGGAGAGGCGCCAGAGCGTCGGCTGTCTCCCCCACAGCCAGTCGACAGTCCACAGCCACTCCTGACATCAGTCGACTGAGACAGAGGGAGGCCCAGCACTCCGCCTTCGACTCCAGACGACCGCCCTCACTGCAATTGTGACAAGCTGTTGACATCTGGGAAGATATCCATGGATAGACCACTGCAACACAAGTCTCAGAGTCAGACCAGTGTGAGAAGAGCAGGCAGAGGTCCCTGCAGAGGGCGTGGATGAGTGTAAAGAGGTTGTTCTCCACCAGGGAAGGAACCAACTGAGAGACAATCTCCAGAAGTGAGGAACTGCTGGCCGAACCCTTCTTCCACAGGTAGAAGACGTAGGCGAACACCTCTGTAGTAGAAGGTTGCAGACACTCGTGAAAGACCATTCAAGTTGTTTAAGCAGATGATATCATCTTGAACAATGGACTCACTCACCCTGTATCCTGTAGGGTCTGATGGAGTGGCAGAGTGTGTATCGAGAGCAGAATAGGCGCAGGGCAGACAGCCAGTGGGAGGCGTAGTGGAGGTGCACGGAAGTGGTCGAGTCGTCGATGTGACACAAAGCAACATCGTGCACCGACTCGAAGTCCAGACGACACGCCTCTGAACAGACGGAGGAGATGACGACTGTGCAGGCACAGAGCAAACGAAATGCTCAGGCAAACATGTCGTGGAAGATAGAAACAGCCGAACGGACAGAATGCAAAGGGAGCATTTACAAAGGGACGCAACAAAACCTTTCTTGGGCTTGGCATCGACACAACTATTCGCAAAGAGAGGCTTGAGGAGAGTGATAGGTTCTGGCAATTCTACCGCTCACAGTTCGCAATAGTTCAGCAAACATGACTGCCACATGTCTTGTGTGACTGACTGACAAACATGTCTTGTGTAATGGGAGAAAGGCGTATCGGAGGGAGGGGGGGGGGGGGCGAGTTGCAAAACCGACAACACAAGAGCATGTTCAAGTGAGGTTCGTCCACCACCTCTGTTGGCCAGTCGAAGTACCAAGAGCCAGACGGGGCCGCAGTCGTCAGCCAAGTTGATGGTTCTCGTCGTCTTCGTCTTCTGCTGTTGCTGCTTCTTGGAAGAAGAGGGAGAGGAGGAGGGGGAGGGAAGAGAGGCGCGACGCTTCTCCTCCGCCTTCTCGTTCTCCTTCACCTCCTGCACGACAACGACAAGACAAGCACACTGATAGCAAAGCAAACCTGCTACTTCAGTGACAAGCGACCACAGCGAGGAAGTGACAACATACCTGGAGAAGGGCCTCGGCGACGGCTCTGTGGACGGACTTCCAATTGAAGCGACTGCGACGCTCTTCCGTCGCGCCCTCTTTCTTCTTCTTCGCTGCTCCATTCTGGGAACTGCCTCTGTCAAAGACCTCCTCAAGACTGTCCTCTTCTTCAGGGCGGTTCTCGTCCACCACCGATTCCTCCACTCCCTCATCGTCGTCGTCTACGGCCCCATTCGCGTGGCGGGACGCAGTGGAACTGGCTGCTGCAGTGCTGGTAGCAGGAGAGAAAGGGGCGTCGACCTCGTGGAGAGCCCCGCAGAAGAGGTCGTCACTCAAAACTCCCTCCAACTCGCGAAGGGCCGCCTGGAAGAGACACACACTACTCGTTCGTGAACCTGATAGTGACTTCAAGCAAGCAATTGCAGTAGAGTAACAACACTAAACAATCACTCACTCACCCGTCTCTGTGTGGGTCGCTTCGCCGCCCGTAGAGACTTGCAAACGCCTTGAATCTCTCTCAGCCTCTCTGAGTTCGTCAAACTCATCTCTCTCGACCCTGTTTCTTACCTCTTTCCTGCTCAATTCCTTACGAAAAGAGCTAATCCACACTTGAAACTCGAAGTTCGAAGTCTTCAAGTTTCCGCCGAAATTATGCACCAACGACTAAACCGCAGACTTTGAAGTAATGACGCGCATGTACAGACGCATGTATATCCGGACGCCGGTAACTATGTACATACAGTAACAGTTGGAAACTTGATATAGTGATGGACTAGGGTGTATAGCCCGTGGATGACGCATTGCAGCTTCAGAGACCGATGTCGCGCAGCTGACGCGCTGCAGCTTCAGAGACCGATGTCGCGCAGCCGAGGCGCTGCAGCTTCAGAGACCGATGTCGCGCAGCCGAGGCGCTGCAGCTTCAGAGACCGATGTCGCGCAGCTGACCCGCTGCAGCTTGTGACAATGGTTAGAGATTGCTGGTCGCGCTGTCGCTTTGCGCCGAGTGCTTGCCCGTTGTCGCGCAACTCACGCGTTCGAGCGGATACTCAGAGACCTTTGTCGCGCAACTCACACGCTGGAGAACGTGGCACCTACCTATTGTCATTGCGCATCCAAGTGTTGTCAAAATGTTGTCTCACTTGGTGGTGAATCTCTGCCGCAAACTTCTCGGATTCAGCACTATACGAAGGCAACACTGACCGTCGCCGCGGACTGTGTATGGCGGTTCTGAATGTAGACTTTGCACTGTCCACAGGCTGGCGGCTGCACCGAAAGGGACGCGATGTACCCTGCGCTGTGCCAAACGTCGCTGTGCGAGCGTCTCGGATTCGACACTGAACGCAGGCTGTACTGACAGCTGACTGTCTATAGCGGCTCGCAATGTAGAATGCCCGCGGCGCCGCTATTGTACAGGCGCACCTGATGTACGCTACACAGCGGGCGATCCCCCGCTGGGAGTGGGGTGGACGGCGTCGGTAATGCAATGCTACAGTAAGACGATTCTATAACTTGGTTCGATTGCGCGTAGACGCCTATCTCGACCCGTCTTATTTGGTTGGTGTACTGTAGCCGCGGCGAAATTCAATGGCGACCGATGTTTTCCGAATTTCGGCCCAATTTAGGCAGCGGCCGAAGACCAAACACAGGAGACTTTGGTCAGCGTCGAACGGCGGTTCCGTTGATGCACGGCTCGTCGCGATCCACCGCCGCAGTCGGCAGTTAGCGCCAAAAATGTGCCGCGCAGAGGATAATTTCGGAATTTCGACCGAATTTAGGCGGCGGCCGAAGACCAAACTTCGGCCAGATGGTGCAGCGTCGAACGGCGGTTCCGTTGATGCACGGCTCGTCGCGATCCGCCGCCGCAGTCGGCAGTTAGCGCTAAAAATGTGCCGCGCAGACGATATTTTCGGAATTTCGACCGAATTTAGGCGGCGGCCCAAGACCAAACTTCGGCCAGATGGTGCCCGGCGGAAGGCGGTTCCGAAAATGTATAGATGTCCGGGATCCGTCGCCGCTGTCGAGAGTTATCCTGCTCACAGACAGACAAACAAACAAACAAACAAACAAACAAACAGACAGAGATTCGGAGATTAGTAGAGAGGACAGCGGGAACTGCTGATATTCTGATTTTTGCGCCATAGAGGCGTTGTGTGTAGTGGAGAATGGCGGCGAGCTGAAGCAGAACATAGAACAAACATCGCCTATGCATAGAACTCCAGGATACCACGAGGCACGTACGAGTGGTGACTGATATCACACCTGGATTGAATGGCAAATCGACCACAAGAAACATCAATTTTGTTATAGTACATTTGTTTGGGTGGCATTTGGGATCGTATAGCAGGCAAGGCAGAGTAAAGCAACCTGGCGAAATCTCCAATTCCACCACGTATCACTCCAAACTCAAGCAAACGCTCGTCGTCGTCGTGGTCAGTAGCGGATCTAAGGGGGGGGGGGGGGGGGGGGGGGGGGGGGGGTTGTGCGTCCGCCGTCCCCCCTCCCCATTCGGCCGGACCGCACAAAAAAATTTTGTGCGGTGTCACGTTGAGAGCAAAAATATTTCGCCTGCGGCGCTATGTTAAACCAGCTTTGTAACAGAATAGACCAAAATCGGCAAAATTTTGGCCTGCGGCGCTGTTTTAAGGCAATTTTTTAACAAAAAAAACGTTAAAAAAAGCAACAAATTTTGCCTGCGGCGCTGTTTTGAGGCAATTTTGTTACAGACAACGTCAAAGTCGACTAAAATTTTCGCCTGCGGCGCAAATTTTTGGATGTACTTTTGTAGCATCTTGGTCCCCCCTATTCCGCCCCCCCCCCCTATTCCGAAATCCTGGATCCGCCACTGGTCGTGGTGGTGGTTGTGGTAGTGAGTTGTAGAGTTTAGATGCTTGTTTTATCATTCTGCAATGTGCTTGCCGCTGGAGCAGCAGCAAGATACGGAAGGACAAATGCTAATGCAGAGTAGTAAAGTCATAAAACCGTGAACGTCTGATAACGCCGCGCAAATGGCCTTTGATGCGCTGGACAATTGGGCTTCGGCGTACTATGTCAGGGAACAACTGCAACTACACGTTCGCCGTTGTACCATTTCTAGACAATTTTGCCACCACAATTACAAATGGCGTCTAAGCCTTTGCTTTTCTTTGGGTTAGTGTCGGTTGCCACTACTACAGAACTCGCTGCGTTAGCAGTACCGTTCCACCCCCAGTTCGATTCCGAACAGCGCGACGCCGCAGTCCAAAGTTACGCCAGAGCCATTCGACTGCAAGATCCTTCTTTGGGAAGCGACGACGAAGATGCTGTCAAGATCAAGCTTGCTGAGGACCAGCACATCACGCTTCTTGAGACCCGACTGCCTCCAGTGGTCTCGGCGATTGGCTACACTTTGCATGTGCAGCCCTACTTCCCCAATGGGGGCGTGGTTGACTTTCCATATGAGAAATTGCTCGCTTTCGACGCTTTGTCCTCCTTCACTGGAGAAGTGCTGGAGGAGACTGACAACATCACAGTCCACATGAACGGACTACGCATGCTGAGTGTCTCTCTGGACCCTGTGGAGGGCTTCCCAGACGTCACAGTGGTCAACACAGAGTATATCCCAGACAAGCACCATTTCAAGGCCTTCCTCAGTCGGACACTTTCCGTGGGAACACGCTTCACGCTTCGATTCGTCTACAGTGGATCTATCAACGATTATGAAGTGGGCGGATTGTTTTACGCCATCTTCAAGCATAAAGGAGAGGAAGCGTGAGTACAAAACGGAATGCTGAGCACTGTTAATCGCCTTCCTAGCACTCAGTGTTAAACTCCTTCAGATACGTACTGGGAACGCATTTCGAAGGGTCGCCATATGCTCGATCGGTTCTTCCTTGCTTGGACGATCCTGAGTATAAGGCCACCTTCCAGACGACCATTGTTCATCCACATCACATGGTTGCCCTCTCCAATATGCCAGTGGAGAGCACGGAGATTCTTGAGTGAGCTTGCCTATTCTACGAAGTAGATGCAATATGACAAACATGCGAAACAATTTGAAGTCAAGTAGTGTGACAAATGGTGAAAAATGGCTTTGCCACAGAGACGGCTGGCGCAAGACGCTTTTCCAGCGGACTCCACAGATGTCCTCCTATCTCTTGGCAATGGCGGTTGGAGAACTTCCTCACAAAACAGCCTACATTCAGGAGAGCAAGGAGGTACTGATTTTGAATTATTCATTGCGCATCTCTGAAGCTGAATAGGCGTTCTGTCAGAAGCACTATCCTGATTTGTTAAAACATTCTCTTGAGGTCAGCGTCTATGGTTGGCCTGGCATGGAACCTTATCTGGGCGAGGCTCTCAACGCTAACGTCGCCACTCTAAGACACTTCGGAGACTACTTCAACCTGACGTTCATGCTGCCCAAATGCGGTGAGCACTTATGCTGCGCTCAGTTGTGTTGAAAAGGTTTCACGTTCTCATTGGAAGGGCATTGAATCAGCCAGTAAGACAGTTGTCGTTCTAGTAATTGTCAAATATATCACGGTCTTGTAGACGTGTTGGGGTTTCCCATGTTCGGTCCCGGTGCCATGGAGAATTGGGGTCTGATCATCCACAGAGCCAGCGCCCTCTTCGTGGCATCAGGCGTGTCGACGGTGGCCCAGCGCCGACCCTTCTTCACCATCGGACACGAGACTGTTCATCAGGTTGATTCAGCAACACAAGCACACGCACACTAGACAACGCATGTTAGAGTCCTCCACACTTCTGCTCATCTGCACCGGTAGTGGTTCGGCGACTTGGTCACAATGCAGTGGTGGGACGACCTCTGGCTCAACGAGGGCCTGGCCAGATACTGGCAGTTCAGCGGCGTGCTGGCCGCCTATCCAGAGCAGACTGACTTTGTCGTGAGTCTCTCTACGCATGTGGATGGAACGTAGATTGATAAGAAACCAATATGACGCTTCTACCCTTTGCACCACAGCTCGACTTCAAGCTAGGCCAGTCTTTGGAGAGGGCTCTGAAGGTTGACGCCGACCCAGCGCAGTCACACCCCATCCACTACCAAGATGGTCCCAGATTCGGTCCCATCACCTACAGCAAGGCAGGATCGAAGAATACTCAGTGTTTGCTCTGACACTAGGAAATGTGAACACCAGATCATTTCAGGGCGCGTCGCTTCTATGGATGCTGGAGCATGTCACTTCACCAGAAGTGCTGCGGCAAGGGCTCTCGGTAAGCATTTCCTATGCTCAAATGTGTTACACTCTTCGTCCTCTTCCCCTTTCCATCTTCTGTGGATGGGATCGCCGCTACTTTACAGAACTATCTTCACCAATTTGCCTTCGCCAACGCGGTCTACAGTGACATGTGGGAATCAATTACCACTGTGAGGACGAATGCTTCACTCTTTCTATTGAAGATATGCGGTAATAAAACAATTGATGATGGCTTCTGTTTTGGAGAACTTATTTCACTCAGGTTGTTCCTGATTCCGTGCGCGACTGGTGCGGCAGGCGGCTGAATGTTGGAGAGATGCTGAACCCCTGGCTGCTGCAGCAGACCTTTCCAATCCTCTCAGTTGTCACATGGAATGAAGGGCCACCTGCTACCTTCGTGCTGTCTCAGAGTCCGGCCATTCCATAGGAGACGCTGCCAGAGAGCGATTACGACTACAGCTGGCCCGTTCCCATCCACTATGCCTCCAGCGCCACTCAAAATGGATTTGTCTGGATGGCGCCTGGTATACTGTACCGTATCTTACTTGAAGGAATGGAATTGGAATCGCCATTCGTTCAGAGTACTCTGAATGCGGGGACAAAACGGTGACTCTCAGAGCCGATTGGCTAGTGGTCAAGAACGGCATTCGGACCTTCACTCGGGTGCTCTATGATGACCGCAGCTGGGAACTGCTCTTGGCCCAACTGAAGGCGCATCCTCAGGTCGGACTGAATGAAGCTGCGCACGTATGCAGGTATACGTATACTAGAAGTATTGACAGCAATTACACTCGGAGTGCACCGTATCACCAGCTTACACAGGTACCACCAAATGTTTTCTTTAGCTTTCAAATTGTCAGACGACGAATGTTTCAGTCGCTAGATGTAGTAGACTCGGTTACGACAGAGCTACATTACCATTGGTACGTCTTTAATATGCCCCTCTCCCCCTATTGGCCTTCTTCGCATGTTGTTGAGGTCGTGGGAAAGGAGGGGGCATATTGGCGTAACTGACCCAATTACCTAAGTGCCATGAGGTACATAGTTCAGATGTTCTCCGTCGAAGTGAAGACCCAGTTGATCGCCGACACAGTCCACTTTCTGAAGTGAGCATCGAGGAATTAAAGAACACATCTGACTTTTGAAGTTCAAAAACTCGTGAGCACTTCAGCAAGGATCTGGTCAGCTTCGCTCGCCTGCTCGACGTCATTCGTTACACCCTGGTGGAAGTGACCCATAGAGCTCCGTTTCGAGAAGGCGCCGCCGTCATAACTGATCTACTGCCGCGCATGTTTGGTGACAGACCAGCCGAATACCAGCTTCTTACGGTAGGCACTGAGATGTACTTTAGTGCAAATTGCAGAAACGGCGTTTGAATTTTTGAAAACTTTGTCTCTTCAGAGGTTTCTCAGTGCAACGCTGTCGCCTTTGTTGCGAGGTTTCAATATTGAAGAGACACCTAACAGCTGGGACATGAGGTTGTTTCTTCAGGTGCATAGCTTTGAGATATGTGGTTTCATGCCTGAATACAGAGTAGTGCCTTCTAGGAATTTCTACAACGAACTGTCCTACCAGTCGTGTCGTTTCGACGTGGACAACTGTTTGGTGAGCTCTGCCCGAGCGTTTCGCGACAACATACTGGGCCCCTGCGCTGACACATCTGAAGGAACCGCCTTCTGCGCCCAGTCTGTCAGCAATACTATCCACCTACATACTGTACATTTGACCAGAATTTTAACCTTTTTGATATGCTCAGAATCAATCCCGACTACCGTGCTACGGCGTATCTGGCGGGACTGAGGACTGGGGGTCAGCTGGAGAGTGACAGGGCTTATGAGTTGTACCAAATGAACGTGGAGCAACAGACGATGGGAGGCATCGGTTACTTCATCGATGCCGAGCAACAGACTCTCGTCAGGGGACTCGCAAATACGCACAGCCTGCCAGCTTTAGAGAGGTGGCTTTTACTGCTTCCAAAATGTTTCAGGCGGCCTGTAGAAGGAGAATCACAGTCTAATTAAAACTAGTACTGGAAGGGTGGTGAAGTCGCACGATTCATCTGCTAAAGTGCAACGTCCACGCGTGTTTGGCAACGACCACGCGTGAGTGAAGTATGTAAGTCATTCGTGGTGATTTGAACAGTTACCTGTGTCGGACACCCGCAGAATCGGCCGTTACACGGCATTTGTGGCCACACCGATTTATCATTTTCCGCATGAATCGCATGATTTCAAACTGTTTTGGGTTCATGGACATCGCTTTCGAGAACGGCTTCGCTTTCTTCCTGGAGGAGATGTCAGACAACGATATCGCCTCCTTTGCCACGCAGCGCTACTTGGGTCGGAACGCTGCTAGGGTGTTGTCCAGCAGCGACGACGTCTTCCAGGCCTTCCTTGGAGCCATGACTTCCACATGGTCCACTCATGGGAGAGTGGAGCAGGTTTCTCTGTTGCTGGCGCATAACTGGCCTTTGATACTCACTGCCACAGTCACTTTGCTTCAGCTGGAGCGCTTGAAGATGGCGCACGACTTCTCTGAAGCGCAGCTCGCAATACTGGACGCGACGATTGGTCAGATTCAACAGCGAATCGAATGGCACGCCAAGCACGGTGAAACGGTGCTCACTTGGCTGCGAGATTGGTGCTCTCAGACAGGCTGCGAAGACACGACGTAGGCAGTGCGCATTGATTTGTTACGATCGCTGAGTATGAGTAGTGAACTGATCGACGTATACAGTAGGCCCTCGACTGACTCGTATGGCGCAATGAAATCACCGAAGCGAATGTTGCATGTCACTAATAAGTGCAACACTTTGTATCAATGGGTATTAGTACACCACTGGTCGTTGCAGAAGCAATCGATCAAAGTTCTCCCTGGTGCAACTTGTCGTTTCTTTCTCCAACCACCGCTGTGAGAGAGTTCAAACGCAGTCAACAGAAGGTCGTCAACGGTGGCTGTGGGCGTGATACCGTCCAAAAACAAACTGTTTTTTCGCCCAGAAACCTTCTCAAGTTCATAAACAGGATGGCTGCAGCTGTTTACTGCGCCTCGAAGCTCGGGACCTCTCGTTTCTAAATGGAGTCATTTTCTTCACTTTGAAAACGGCTAGGCACAATAGTTGCTTCAAAATGTCACTAAAAGCTGTGGGCGCTGCTCTGTTGGTATTGTCGATTGGATGCGCGTCAGGTGGGGCGCCCTGACCGAACACATCATTCGCTCAAACATCCCATGTCCACTCTGTGATCGAATTACAGACTCAGTAAGTTTCAATATGCTCTACCTAAACTCCAGGCAACAGAGACGCCCGATGCAATCAGCCGCCCACCGTCGTAGACGAGAGCTGTCTCAGGTCTTCCAGTAGAGTGAACCAGACGCGTTGGTACTTCAATGGGGAGAAGGGACGCTGCCTCGCCTTTCACTTCGAGGCCTGCCGCCTTAATGGGTATCCATTCGTCGAGAGCCAAGGGAACAACTTCTACACCAGGGAAAGCTGCACCTTGACTTGCTACGGAAGTCCGTTGGAGCGTACTGTAAATACTCCAATAAGTTACCCTCTCCACTTCGGTCTTCGAGACCGTGGCGCAGAAGTTGAGGAATGGAGAGGGTGCTTATCGGCGTATCTGAAAAGCTTGGTATCTATTGCTAATACTCGCTACTGTATTCTCGGTGCATATAAATTCTTCGCTAAACATTATTCAGTGCACTCGCCCTGCGGCGGCGGCACGAATCGACCGCTGCTACTGTCGCCGAATGGCACAGAAGAACTAGCGGGCGACTTCTGCGATTCCAACAGCAACGCCACGGCAATCTACGGTGGAACGCGTTCTCTGGCCTGTCCCGAAGGCTGGAGCTGCGCCGTGAACTACGTGGCGGCGCACTGCTGCAACCGCACCTTTCAGGGTTGGGTTACGCAGTTGATCTGTCAGTGGGTCCGTCTAACTCTCTGTCGCAGTCGTCAGTACGCATCTCCGACTGTAACGAGTGCATCTGTTCAGAGCAATACTACGCCGCCGAAGCGGCTACTTGTCCACAAGGACAACACGCTTATGGAAAGGACGAGGGCATTGAGGGATGGCATCCGCTGATCGGAGACGACTGCGACTCTCTTCCATGCCCCCAGCAGTATCCCTGTAAACGTGTGAACGGCCTCTTCTCAAAGTGCTGCGGCGACCAGCCGTCAAGTCAGTGCTAGGGAGACAAACCGTTTCACGGACCTTATATAGCCGACTTGTGTAGCACAAGAGAGGAAGCGTAGAAAACCGTAATACGTAACACCGCCTTCTCAGACAGTCGGCTGTCGTCGTTCGACAACTGTCCAGGCGGTGAGCCACTGAGGAACGCAACCACTAACGAGACGCTGAGATGCGACGAGCTGCTGACGGCCGAAGACTGCCCTTCGAACTCCTTCTGCTTCAGACACGACGAATACGAGATCGGCTACTGCTGTCCGCCCGTTGAAAACGGTGCACTGGAGATGACAGCGGTCAACTGTGCGACTGCGGATTTCCGTCATTTTCAGATGTGGAAGAGCTGCCCGACTTCCCAGAGCTGACTCCCCTCGGCTGCTCCCAAGAGCAGAAGGCACGCATGAACGCCTGCCTGGCCGACTTCAACACAAGCGCCTCGCAATCCCAGGTGCGCACTTGCTTCTTTGCCACATTGGAAGCTGTCTCAATAGTAGTCGCTTTTCAGAACCTCGCCGACAAGGGCATCCGCGTGTTGGCCGACACCTCACTGACCACTGAGCTGTCGGGTAGCTGCGAGGCCATCAGACAGTTTGGGGACTGTACTCTACGGATCATCGAAGAGAACGAGCGCTGCGACGTCCCCGTGGAAGATACTCCTCAGGGATGGCTGGTGGACGGAGTGTGCGGCGGAAACAACAATCTGACCAATTGGTGGTCACGCAAGGAGAGATGTTTGGTCGACGCCGCCGGACAAGCCAACGTCACACGCTGCGAGACGAAGTTCGGGAGGAAAATCGACCGCGCGGCGGCCAGGGGCAACGTGCGGGTGAGGGTTGCAGGGATTCGTTAATCACAGTGAATACGCCAATAACTCACTCCCCTTCCCCAACTGTTCTGTCACGCTCACCAAGACCGAGGTCAAAAAAGGGGGAGAGTGCGCTTATTGGAGTATCTACGGTAATATGCTTCGTGGAAGCACTCTAGCGACAGATCGTCACAATGTGGAAGTGTTTCAGAGGCAGTGTCGCCAGTTGGCCGCCTTCGGTCGCTGTCTGACGTCGCTACTACGCGAAGCCTGTGGTTCCCAAGCGGTCAAGCTTCTCAACCAGCTGAATCGCCTTCAGCAGGACGAACTCGACTGCGCCAGCCATCCATAGTGAAAGCCAGATGGACAAGAAGAGATGGGGTGACCATCAATCAAGGAAGACGATCGACCTCGCAGCCCACAAGCAACTTTCTCCAGTGATCAATATACCTGACCAATACAGATCCACCACCGCAAATCAACTCAGGTGTTAACCTTATAGAAAGGGTGGAACATTTTCTTGCGCACTGAGCCAAACAGAGCGGTCGCTCCAACCTCCAACACTTGACTTGGAAATCTCCCGTGCTATTAATCATTGAAATTGTGGATCGTGGGTTTTGCACTGTAGTCAGCCCTCCCCATCTCCACCACGCACATAAGATGCGTGCGGCGGAAGTGGGGAAGAGGGATGGATGGTGGTGGTGGTGGTGGTGGGGTACTGGGTCGTTTTGGTCGATCTGCTCTCCCTACTAGCTCTATGCATTTCGCAATCTCCAGTGCAGTGATATACCTAGCTCTGCTACCACTGTCGTCTGCCTAGTCGGTTGCTGTCCCCCTGCAGATGCTGTGTAGTGTTCCGTCATTGGATCGTGTCCGTAACTGAGTGTTGAGCAATCAATGGATTTCATGATTTCATTCAACACTGTTGACAAGTGACGCGTGACTGCAAAATTCCAGTGTGGTACTGCTCCCCTTGTGTTGTCACTTTGATTGCATAAGGTTTTATCAACGTGTCCACTTGGGTGCAAAAAGAACGACACCGTGCAGCACACCTACAGACACAAAACACTCCTTACAACAAGAATGCAGAGTAGGCCCATTCATACTGCTAGAATGGGATTAGCACCTCGGTCGACGGACTGCAGGCACAGCAATAATGAGAGTACAACAGAGACAACCGAAACATTACACCGAGTTGAGCTACAGTTTCATCCATGGACTACTAACTACTACTGCTAAGGCATTGTGCGAATGAGGCTTCTTCAGAGGTAGGGCTGCCAACCGCTGAAGATGACGCAGAGATTCTCCGACTTTGTCGCCTCTCGAATCAGATGGGACACCTGAAGGCAGTTTGACAGGGTTGACTTGAGCACCAGCAGCACAACTCATTACTCAACCAACATTCAGCCACTATCGACTCCCTCACAGTCAGCACCTGTCTCTGGACGCTAAGCTGCTCTCTGTCAGCCGTCTCCCTTCCTCTGAGCTTGTCTGAGAGTCGGTCGAGAGCTCTCGCCGCCAACTCACTCCTTCCTCCTCCCACAGCCATCTCTGACTCCGCCTGCTGACGATCAGACGCAGCCGTTGCCGAAGACGACACGCCTGAGATGTACCGCGTCACGCTTCGGAGAGTATTTCCCACACTGACAGTCACCCAAAGCCATTGGCTGACCAGTCGCTCCGCTAGCCGAGCCACTGACGGCCATCGCATTACTGTTCGTCGTCGTCGTGCTAGCGATAGGCTGGAGTTTGAGTCGTTTGGAGTGACTGAGCTGCCATTTGGCCAGCGGGTCGTAGAGAAGGACGGCGACGACTGCCCTCAGCTCCGCTCTGTGGGCCCTCAGCAGGCGCATCACTTGCTGAGAGTGGGCGCTGAAGAGACCCCTGACGCCGCTGGGACCCATGGGATCCAGCATGTCTCGCGTCAGACGGAATGGCACCAACTCGGGAATCGACAACTCCCGGCCGCCCTCAAAGGCTACACCTGAGAAAGATGGATTACAGCTGTTTACGCGGTGTTCTTGATAGCAGACAACTGAATGCTTCAGGGGTTGACTGAATATGGAACTCAATCGGTCAATCACTATTCTACGCCGCTTCGGCTTCAGGCTTTCCACGCCGCCTCCACTTTAGGCAAATCCAGTATTGTCTCTCCCACATTCCCTCACCGTGGTCAATGTGCAGCACCTCTCCACTCTTCTCGTCCAGAAAGATGTTGTTGACGTGCCTGTCGCCCAGACCCAACACGTGACCCACTGCAACGGACAATCACACTTACTTGCCACTGCGCCTGCAAACACTGTGAAACATGGAGACACAGTAATTGCACATGCCCATGGATGAGACGGCGACGCTCTTGGTGTAGTTGCTGGTGGCGCGCAGCCAGTCGTGGGGTTCGGGAAATCTCTCCAAATGGAAGTGGCGCATCACAGGCCGAATCCTACCACAGACCTCTGAGAAGCGCTTGAGACGCTCCTGCAGCAGGTAGGGCGTCTTGCCTTGAGGATTCCGCGGGTCCACCTCACGCTGCTGAAAGAAGGCTTGGTTGTCTTGTTTACATCGAGTGAGGTTGGAAGTCTATCACCAACCGCATAAAGGTGGCGCGCCTGTAAAGGCGAGAGCTCATTGCGGTTGTACCTCAGATGAGCGCCCTTCGGCCCAGCGAGGTAGACGCCTGAAGGATAAGTGACGGTTCCACCAGTGACTAAACGTCAACACAGAGAGTGACGCGTTAGCCATTTCTAGGAACTCACCCAGAGGTGTGGCGTTGTCGCAGAACTCGAGCACTCCAGACTCGCGTGTCAGGGGGACGACCTTGTAAGTGCGCATGGAAGAGCGCAGGCCGCTGCCTCTGAAGAGACCATTGGACACCTCGAAGACCTGCTCCAAGACGGCGTCCTGCCTCAAGTCCTCCCACTGAAAGTGATGAAATGTGATCTATAGCTGAGCACGCAATGCTTCCTTGGTATTCAGAATGGAGGCCCACTTTGACTTGACAAGCTGCTTGACAAGTCGTCCGTCAGAGCATCGGCAGAGGACGATTTTGGGTCGACTGTTCCCTCCGGCCACTGTGACTTTGTCATCGAAGCCTTCCACAGTGCAGGGCACACCTCCGGAATTGTAGTAGTCCAGGCCGCCCCCACTGGGCTGCACCTGAAGTGGGCCACAGTACACTGCGTGAAGAGCTTTTCATCTGGCGGCTGCATTCGCAGAGTTCCAAATGCCACACCGGTAGTTCCACCGTCGGAGGCGGCACCTGCAGACGCTTGACCTCTCGCAGTTTCAAGGGCCGCGAAGTGGCGTCAGGACGCGACATCTTGAACTCTGGGAACATGGAAAGAACATGCATGCTCGTCTGCAGTCTTGGTCGGTCAGTCAAATGGCTCCAACCAGCGCCGGCCACATGTCTCTTCTCTATGAAGTCGTAGTTGGCCAGCTCGTGAAAGGCCTCGCAGAGGGCGCCCATCTGCTTGAAGGCAGAGGCCGCCTGAGACGAATGGGCGCTGGCCATACGAAGAATGTCTTCCGCCGCCTTGCTGCGCCTCTGGAAGACAACCGCTCGCCGCTGACATAAAATACTGACCAGTGATATCACTCCAAACCACTGCAAACGTAGAATTACCAATTCAGGTGTCATCTCCAAGCCCTTGGAAATCCTCCTTCCCCCAGATTGACTGCTGACCGTATTGTACTGTCTGGCCAGACTGTTGAGAGTGTAGAAGGTGTGGAAGGGATGGTCGCGACACACGCGCTCAACCAACTGAAAGATGCTGTAGCGATACTAGCGAGATGAACCTCACTGGCAATTGTTCGGCGAGCGTCTGTGTCAAGTGACTGACATCCAGCAACGCCAGTCTCGATTCATCGCAGCAGTCGTCGTCCCTTGGCTGCTGACCGCTGACTTGGCAGGAGAGGCGCGACGTCAACTGATACCAGACCAGAAGCCACTTTTGACTGGGGATCCCTGGGGCCAGTTCCTGCAAAGTGAGGGGGTTGGCTCTACACTACTGTTGTTATCACTACAGAATATACATCCATCCATCCATATTCCACCTTGAGAACGAGGGCGATGTCAGTGCACTTCATGTTCTCCAGCCAGATGTCGAGTGCGCGAAAGACGGCCACATCCACCTCTGAAGAGCTCTGCAGTCTCAGACAGTGGAGATAGTGCTGCAGCGCTGAGGAACGGTGGCCCCTCAACTGCTCCAGCAGCTCCTGTGATGGAATGCAAGTGTTACACTGCGGAAGATCAAACGGTCGACAGATGTAACAAACAAGAGTGATGAATCAATTGCTATAAGACCATCCAACAAGTGCCAACCTTCTGCTCCTCGCCGTCAATGGCGGCGGATCGCTTGAGATGATCCATGAAGAGTTTGTCGTCCTTGGTAAGTGCCGCCGACTGCCTTCCCATCTCGACGCTGGCGTCACGTCGCTGCTTCACAACAGACGCCTTCTGACGGAACTCTGCCGACTGCACGTGCTGCTGCAGCTCCTGCACAGAGGGCAGGGGGAAGGATGGAGTGACAGAGACATTCCACTTTCCTCTTTGTGGTTCCAACTGTCAGTCAGTGCCCACCAGATACTTGGCGTCGACGAACTGTGCCGTTGTGAAGTAGGCCATGGCCAGTCTCCGCTGCCTCTCTGCCGACAGCATCTGAGCCCTCTTCCTCCCCCGCTGAGATTCAGTGTCCACACTGCTGCTGAGGCTGTCAGTTCCAATGACCAGACTGCTGCCTTCCAGTGTTCCCGCACCTCCACCACTGCTGTTCCCTTCGAGTAGGTCTATAGCTCTGCTGAAGGCGTCGACGCTCTCTTGACGCCGGTGGTGGGAGTCCTCAGACCCGTAGATACGACCCAACTCCAGGAAGCAACGAGAGCGCACGGGACGAGACAGCTCGTTCATCTGACGAACGCAGCATCATAATCTCGTATAAATGTCGTTCGTTGTAGCACTCACAAGAAAAAACCGGACTGAAACATTCCCACTGACAGGCTCAGTAGAGTTGGCCAAAGTCTCCAGTTGTCTCTTGGCCATCACTCCGTCGCCCTCGTCGAACTGACAGAGCGCTTCCTCCACAGAGGCCACTGAGGACAAAGCCCACAGAAGGCCAGAGTCCATACCCCCAGAGGAGCGTCCCTGTTGCTGTCCCAGAGACTTCACCAGCTCTGACCAGACTCTGCCACATGTGCGAGCCTTCTGAAATGGTGACGACCAATTTCTGTTTAGGAAGAGAGAGGAGACAGAATGAACAACGCGCCCAACGACCTGCATCTGTCTGTTCTCCCTGAAGCGTCGCATGGTCCCCTCCAAGAGAGTGGACAGAGAAGTCAGAAGGCGCGCTACAGCGGCGGTAGTGTCTCTGGCGGCTCTTCTACCCGCCCTGGAGCGCAGAAAGGCGTTGCAGTAGCTGAGAATCGCCGCCTGCTGCTCCACTGCTGTGCCACCACTGTTAACTACAGTGGAAAAATGACTGGAGCCACAACGGCCGAGACAGTCGTCAACGAGGTCGGCCAGCGCCTCAACACTGAATGGTACCATGGAAGTCAACGAGCCAACCAATCGACCGAATTACTTGTCGGTGCCCACCTGCTGCAGGACGCGGCCTCTGTGAAGACCTGCAGAGTACCCAATCTCTCCAGAGCGATCAATGGCTGACAGGAGGAGTGTAGATCCAAGCGAAGAAGAGAGTCCACTTGCTCACTTCTGGAAAACGATTAGAAACGTAAAGTAATGTACAACGCAAGTAGTAAAGGCCGGTGAGGCCAGGCAGATTTCGGTCCAGGCAGATCACATCCCAGGCAGCCACTGAAGCCAGGCAGATTTCGGTCCAGGCAGACCACAGCCCAGGCAGCCGGTGAGGCCAGGCAGATTTCGGTCCAGGCAGATCACATCCCAGGCAGCCACTGAAGCCAGGCAGATTTCGGTCCAGGCAGACCACAGCCCAGGCAGCCACTGAAGCCAGGCAGATTTCGGTCCAGGCAGATTGCAGCCCACGCAACACTGGAGCCAGGCACCCAGGCAGATCACATCCCAGGCAGCCACTGAAGCCAGGCAGATTTCAGTCCAGGCAGACCACAGCCCATCTGCACAACAATCCTAGGCACAGCCCAAGCCCGAGACACGTTTGAATGGAAAAATCACGAACTTCAGCCGAGACAAACTTTTCCCTGGCGCGTCGCACGCCAAAACCGACCACGTCATTTATGTGGTGTGTCTGTCAGTTGTATAGTGCTGACTAGGGTCTATAGCCCGTGGATGACGCATTGCACCTTCAGAGACTGATGTCGCGCAGCTGACGCGCTGCAGCTTCAGAGACTGATGTCGCGCAGCTGACGTGCTGCAGCTTGAGAGACCGATGTCGCGCAGCTGACGCGCTGCAGCTTCAGACACCGATGTCGCGCAGCTGATGTGCTGCAACTTCACAGACCGATGTCGCGCAGCTGACGTGCTGCAGCTTCAGAGACCGATGTCGCGCCGCTGACGCGCTGCAGCTTCAAACACCGATGTCGCGCAGCTGACGCGCTGCAGCTTCAGAGATCGATGTCGCGCAGCTGATGCGCTGCAGCTTCAAACACCGATGTCGCTCACCTGACGCGCTGCACCTTCAGAGACCCATGTTGCGAAGCTGACGCGCTGCAGCTTCAGAGGACCGATGTCGCGCAGCTGACGCGCTGCAGCTTCTGTCAAAGGTTGGAGGTCGCCGGTCTCGATGTCGCTTTGCGCTTCAAGACAATGGTGTTTGTGCCGAACGCGAACTTCGGTACCTAACAAAGTGGTGGTTTGCACTTTGTCCGTGCCCGTGCCCCAGTGAGAGAGAGCGGTCATCGCAGCTTTGTTGTTTCTACGACGTCCGTTGTTCCTGCACCAGCACCATTGCGAAAGCCTAAGAGCTGTTGCGAATATTAGCCGAACAGAAGTGGGCCCATCCTATAAAGCGCAACGGAACAAATAAAGCGTGTGTAGACGAAGTATTGGGTCTCACAGCGAAGCAAGCCCTACTATGGCGGAATCGTAATCGTCGTTGCGAAGAATGGTGTTCCGAAAATGGCCGAAATTTGCCCGAAAATCGCGAATTTCGGACGATTTAGGCGGCGGCCGAAGACGAAACTTGGACCGGATGGTGCAGCGTCGAACGGCGGTTCCGTTGATGCACGGCTCGTCGCGATCCGCCGCCGCAGTCGGGAGTCAGCGCCGAAAATGTGGCAAAAAAACGATATTTTCGGAATTTCGACCGAATTTCGACGGCGGCCCAAGACCAAACTTCGGCCAGACGGTGCCGGGCGGAAGGCGGTTCCGAAAATGTATACATGTCCGGGATCCGTCGCCGCTGTCGAGAGTTATCGTGTTCACACACAAACAAACAAACAAAGATTCGGAGATTAGTATATAAGGACTAGAGTGTTTAGCCCGTAGGTGATACTCCATTGTCAAAAGAGGACTGTCGTTAGCCAATCTCCGATGGTTAAAACTTGCAGTGACACATGGCGTGCCACCACTGGTCGCAAGCCACAGTGACCCATGGGGAGCCACCACTGGTCGCAAGACACGGAGACCCATGGCGCGCCACCACTGGTCGCAAGACTCAGCCCATAGCTGATTTCAGATAGATCTGAAGTCATTTGACACAGTGCCCCTGGCAGTGCCCGCATTTACCATTGCACCTGTTCCAGTGCTTGACTTCAGCACATGGATGTCTGTCTTTACCCCATAGCTGATTTCAGATAGATCTGAAGTCGTTTGACACAGTGCCCCTGCCAGTGCCCGCATTTACCATTGCACCTGTTCCCATGCTTGAATTCAATGCATGGATGTCTGACTTTAGCCCATAGCTGATTTCAGACAGATCTGAAGTCGTTTGACGCAGTGCCCCTGCCAGTGCCCGCATTTACCATCGCGCCTGTTCCAGTGCCTCAGAATACACGTCAGAGTCCCACAGCTACAACTCTCTAGTGAATGATGACCCAACAGTGCAAAATTTCCACGAAAATGGCCCCCAGGCACTCTTTAGTGCTCAGAATGTACTGTGCAGTCGATATTTTCGTGATTTTTGTGGAATTTAGTAATCAGCCAAAGTCCACAATAGGAGACGCACAACTACAGAGAATGACGGTTCTTTTGATGTATAGATCATCGCGATCCGTCAACTGTGTCAAGAGTTATCGTGGTAACAAACAAACAAACAGACAAACAGACTCTATGCCGCTTAGTATATAGGATTCTAGGCAGATTTCCAGGGACAGATTTCGTGAGACGCCCAATCCTAGGGAAGATTTCCAGGCAGATTCCTAGGGACAGCCAGGCAGAATTCTAGAGACACAGGGACAGATTTGAATTTGGCGGAAAAATTTGGCGGGAAAAATTGGGGGGAAGACATGTTCAGACAGGTTGGGATGTGTTCAGACAAGTTCACACTTCACACACACACACACACACACTCACTTTCTCACTTTTTTGGAAAGTCAAAAGTCAAATGTGAAGAATGACTAAGAAACTGAAAAGGCATCCACACACACTGTTCCTGCAATCTATGGTCTGCAATGTACAGGTATGGTGTGCACTATCTGCAACAAGAAAACTGCACCAACTATCTGCAACATGAAAAGTGTGTCATGTGTCTGATGTCTGAAATTGAACACTTGTGCACTATCTGCAACAAGAAAACTGCACCAACTATCTGCAACATGAAAAGTGTGTCATGTGTCTGATGTCTGAAATTGAACACTTGTGCACTATCTGCAACAAGAAAAGTGTGCCAACTATCTGCAACAAGAAAACTGAGCACTTGGTGGGACATACCCTGGAACATACCCCACGACACACCCAGATCACCACCGGACATGTCCTGGAGCATACCCTGGAATACACCCTGGAGCATACCCTGGAGCATACCCTGGAACATACCCCACACACCTCCGGACATGTCCTGGAACACACCCTGGAGCATACCCTGGAGCATACCCTGGAACATCCCCTGGAACATACCCCACGACATACCCTGGAACATACCCCACACACCACCAGACATACCCTGGAACATACCCCGGGACATACCCTGGAACATACCCCACGACACACCCCACACACCTCCGGACATGTCCTGGAACATACCCCGGGACATACCCCACGACACACCCGCATATACTCTGTTTTGACTGACTGTGCAAGTCTACCCGTGTTCTACACAGTTGAGCTTTCCCTATATCAGTCTTATTTCCAGTCAGCCTTATCTCCAGTCTTATATCTGTCCTTGAAAATTAGGATGAGGGACCCCACTTTTTGAAAGCGCCTTTCGAGGTGTGAGTTATTTCACAAACTGGCGAAGAATCTCTTGACAGTAGAGCGGTAGGCGACATCGACAAACAATTTCTCAAATGGATCGCCATCACTAAACAACTTCATGAGTAGTTCTTCGTGAGTGAAGCCCGCTGCAGTTCCCACTTCAACACATTTCTTCAGCACTTCCTTCCTGTTGAACTTGCCAGCCAGGCTGTTGTATGCATGATCCCCGAAGCAGCTGCATGCAATGGCTTCCTTGAATCGCGGGTGCTTGGAGTGAACAACTTGAACAAATGCAAGGCAGAATGCCTCATCGACCGAGGTGATTGGAGCTGACTTCTTGTTGCCCATTTCTGCAAGAATGGTTCAATGAGCTGACTCACCACTACTTAAATAGTGCTCTCACCTCGTAGCACCAGTTGAATCGTCAGTTGTCTCCAGTGTTTTTCGCTGAACAATTGTTGGAAAGGATCCCCCTCCACCAAGATTGAGAGCGACCCTCCTTCAGCAATCAGCTTGTCAACCACCAGCTTTCGACTCAGCTTCTCCCGGTACAACCTCAAGTTCAGCTCTGAGAAGGGGTGGGCTGAGAGCTTTCGACGAGCGTCTGGGAACACTTCGAGAATCGCCTTCGCCGCAGCCAAGCAAAACACCTCCATGACTTCATTCAAGTCGAGGTTTGGTTTGCTCAAACTACATGAGAGGCAGAGATTTCACATTGTTGTGAAACACGTCTGTAGCCGGTGCCAAGGTTCACGTTTTCTCGAGCCCTACATGCCCTTGGTTGAGAAGACTATCAAATATGGAAGACTGCTGAGGAAACAAGAGAAGACATTTGTGATTGCCCGACATTGGTCGCAAGTGCTACTCTGTGTTTGTGATAGTCGGATATGATTTCAATATTGTTTCGGCATTTCCAAATCCGTAATACAAATGAGAGCACAACCGATAGCGCAATCAGAACACAATCGACATCGATAGAGGAGAGTTGGTGAACGCGACACGATGCAAATTTTCTTCACGCACAATCGAAGCATCTCCCTTCTGAGTCTCAACGCTGCGCTGATCGCCGTCCGTCATGTCGTCCTTACCAAACCCAGTCGTTCCTGGTGGTTCGACCTTGTCCTGCACTTCTTCCGCCTTGACCCCTTCCTCTTTGCCCAGAGCGAACAAGTTGGTGCTTTGCGCTGATCGCTTCATACCTGCCTCCTGCTGAGCCTCCTTCTCTTGCTGCTTCACGAATTCCTTGAAGAGGTGAATGCACGTGTTATTGCAAGAGCTCGCCATAATTGATGTGTTGCCAATACTGAAATACTAGCATTCGAGTCGGCCTTTTATACTTTTCTGGCGAGTATAAATACCCCTCACGACTTCATACTCAACAACAATGGAAACCAGACTAAAGCATCCCTTTTCAATGTGCGTTAGTGGGCCTTCACAGGCGGGCAAAACCAGATGGGTGCTACGTCTTCTGCAGAACCTGCCTGACATGGTGACTGTGATGCCGAAGAGGGTTCTGTACTGCTATGGGGTTTGGCAGCCTCTCTACAGCCAGTTTCCTGCAATATTGCATGAGGGGCTTCCTGACGTTGAAGAACTAAAGAGCTTCAAAGATCCCCAGCTGGTGGTGCTTGATGATATGATGGACGAGTGCAGCCGATCTCCTATGCTAAACTCCCTCTTCACAAAATATGTTCATCACTACTCTATAAGCACCATATTTCTGGTGCAGAATCTCTTCTACGACCGAACCAGGACTGCCAGAGTCAACACAAACTACATGGTGTTGTTCAAGTCCCCGGCAGACAAGCTCCAGGTAACCTCCCTCTCAAGGCAACTCTACCCTCAGAAGAGCAAGTTGTTTCTGAAGGTCTATGAGGATGCAACTTCTGAGCCATACTGCTACCTGCTGATCGACTTGACCCAAGACACACCAGAAGACATGAGGTTGCGATCAAAGATCTTTCCTGGTGAATACATGGTGGTGTACAAAATAGTATAAAAGCTGGCCGAGTCCTGTCATTTACAATCATGTCTGCTCGCTTGAAAAGGAATATTGGATTGTTGAACCAAGTCTACAAAGCAAAACCAAAGCTAAGGAAGGCCATCGTGGAGAACGCTGAGAAGGACACGATACTTTGTTTGTGCGAGTGC